>JASPKP010009729.1:5000-10015 GCA_030674155.1 Stramonita haemastoma
TATATATATATATATAATATATATATTATATATATATTATATATATATATATATATTTATATTATATATATAAATTATAATCTATATATATATATATGACTTTTTTTTTTGTTAGATGGATGGCTTGATGAAAAAAGCAACTGCACTGCTTACTCAATGTACCATCTGGAAATAAAAGTTTGACTTTGACACACACGCACGCACAAACACACACGCACACACACACACACACACGCACACACACACACACACACAACACACACACACACACACACACACACACACACACACATACACACACTCTCTCTCTCTCTCTCTTCCTCTCTCTCTCTCTCTCTCTCTCTCACACACACACACACACACACACACACACACACACACACACACACACACACACACACACACACACACACACACACACACACACACAACACACAGAACGAGTCAACAAACAAGAAGGAAAGAAACCCTTTTAGCCAGGAAAACTTCACATAACCCAAATACCACTACACCTCTTCCACAGAGTTTCACAGCTGTTTGCCCCCCATGCACAGAAAGCTAAAGACTGCACTCTGTTTCTCTTCAGATAGCAAAACTCCACAAGCTAAATCTAGACTATCATTTACCTTATCAAACCCGCTGTTCTTTCCGAGCCTACTTGGTTTTAATTGTGTATCCTGTAAACAATATCTAGAGAAATCTGCAGGGATGTGCATAATTTTTTAGCCATGTTCTGTTAACCAGAGAGCAGATTTTTTTTTCATATTTAGCTGTAAGTAGATCATTTGGAGACAATTTTTGTGACTGGGACTCTAGGAGGTTGGTGACATTAGGATATACATGCAGGCATAAATATAGAGAGAAAGAAAGACAGCTAGACAGACACAGACAGAGAAAGACATCCTGACAGGCAAACAAACAGACAGACAGACAGACACAACACACACACATCCATGAACATGTGCACACACACATTTACACAAATACCCCCACATGAAACACACACACATCACACACACCACTAAAAACCCCCCCCAACACACAACATACACAAAAAACTAGCCAACATTGAGTTAGCAAGAAACCCAATCATCAGTGACATTCACACTACCCAAATACAACTACAACTTTGACAAATTTCCACAGATCTAGTCCCCACACCCGTGGAAAACGAAACCTACACTCTTCTCCTTGGTGTTCCATTGAGTTCACAAACCCCCACAAGCTGCAGGAGCTAGAGACTATCAGTTACCTTATATGACCCACTGTCTTTCCTTAGCTTCTTGCTGTAATTGTATATCCATTGCAAAAAACTGAGAATTCTAGAGGGTGTACGTCACATTTAGCCATGTTTTGCTAACCAGGGACCCCAAAGACTTTTTTTTTGGCTGAAAACCTATGTTGAAAATGTTTGTTTGGTGAATCCAGAGGTCTGGTGTTTTGCTGGGATGTACGCACAGACATCCGATAGAGATAGAGACAGATAAACATGCAGGCAGACAGAGGCGACACAGACATGCATAACACAGACACACATAATTGTGCAGGTGCGCTGGAGAACCCCCCCCCCCCCCCCCCACAAAACACACACACACACAAAACACACACACACACAAAACACACACACACACACACACACACACACACACACACACACACACACACACACAGAGCTATTCAACACACAAGTAAAAAATAAACCTATCAGTCGGGAAACCTTCAAACTACCCAAATACACCTTCCCACCTCTTTGACAAAGTCTCACAGCTGTTAGTCCCCCCCCCCTTTACGAGTGGAAAGCTAATGCTATCCTCTACTTCTCCCTATATTGTGGAGTTCAAAAACTCCACAAGCTGCAGGAGCAAGAGGCTATCCGTTACCTTAATAGGTCCACTGTCTTCCCAGGCCTTCTTGCTGTATTTGCGTACCCTGTGCAAACAACTGGAGAAGTCTGGATAGTATCGTCTGTTTTAGTCATGTTTTGCTGACCAGGCTCCCAGACATTTTGATTTTTGGCTACAAATAGATCGGTGAAAACGATTTTGTGTTCGTGACAGGGTGACATAAGATTTGCAAGTACTTAGAGAGAGAGAGAGAGAGAAAAGAGAGAAAAGAGAGAGAGAGGGGAGTAGAGAGAGAGAGAGAGAGAGAGAGAGAGAGAGGAGAGAGAGAGAGAGAGAGAGAGAGAGAAGAGAGAGAGAGAGATTTTGTACTTCATGTGTACACAGAAGTGTACATGTGAGTATAAAAAGAGCTAAAGGGAACATAAAACGACAATAGGTGTTCAGGCACCTATTCCAGCACAGATTACAATTTTGCTTGTTCAACATCTAAAACTGGTAGTATGAGAACAACTGCATTTTTCAGATATAGATATAGATTGAGATTGCATATATCGTGTATAGAAAAAACCCATGGTAAAGAAAGAACTAGAACCAAAATGTGAAACAAAAACAATTTCCATAGACAAAAAAAACTGAATATCAGAAAAAAGGTACTGTTGCATAGTACTGACGTGGACTCGTCATAGATATAATCCCCAAAAATTTTCCTAGCCCAAATAATAATTAAACCCATCTCAATCCAGTCCAATGCAATCCAAAACAGTTCAAGGTTAACGTAAAATAAAGGCAAAGAAAATCAAGACAAGGAACAATATAAAAATGTAGGCCTTAGCTAAGATCACAATGTCTTGTAGGCTAAAAAAAAAAAATATTTTTTTTTTGTGCATGATTTTGCATTAAATCATACGTAAAAGTATTTACTTTTTCCCCGAAATTTTAAAAAACGTGCATACTTGGCCCGCATACAAAATGGGATAGGAAAAGGGGGTTGGTTTTTTTTTTGTGTTTTTTTTTTTTTTATAATTCATTGTCCGTTTTGTCAGGACAACCCAAACAGAAAAAAAGCTGCAAAAGCAAAAACGCGCCGGTTGTGTGTGTGTGTGTGTGTGTGTGTGTGTGTGTCTTGCGCACCGCACGCGGAAAACCCCCCCGTACGCAGTATGTGTATGGGTGTGTTGAATTAATCAAATAATGGCTAACATCGTCTTCTTTTTTTAGAAAAGTGAACCTCAGGCTATGTGAATGACTGCCTGTTCCCATTAAATCGCCGGTCTGCAGGCTGGAAGTTACAACCTCAGAGGGTTTTTTTTATACTGACGATAAAGTCGGGGTTTTTTGTTTGTATAAAAGAGTGACAGGAGAAAAGGGGGTCCCTCTTGTGGACCAGTTATGGGGACCATGGACAAAAACCCTGAACCTGTTTATGCACAATTTATTGGGCTGTTTAAAAAAGGAAAGGGGAATAAGCAGGTAATTAAATTAATCGCTCAAATCTTTTTAAAAAAAAAACTCGAGACAGAGAGAAGAGAAAGGAAAAGGAAGAGGAGGAAGAGAGAGAGCTAGAGAAAGAGAGAGAGAGAGAGAGAGAGGAGAGGGGAGAAGGAGAGAGCAGACAGACAGACAGAAAACAGCAGACAGCAGACAGACAGAATAGGGGAAAAAGACAAAAAGAGAGTGAAATTTAGATAGGCAATAGTAGAAGCTAGCTAGCTAGCTAAAAAATAAAAGATCAATAAATTGACAAAAAATAGATCAAAAAAACAATCAATAGTGAGAGATAATGTGGAGAGGAGAGAGATAAATTAGGGGGGTCAGTAAATAGATCAATAAGTAGATAAATGAGAGAGACAGAACAGAGACCAAAAAGGACAGAGACAAAAGACAGAGAGACCCGAGCAGAGACAGAGGCGAGACAAGACAACAGACGGACCGACAACAGACAGACAGTAGATAGAAAAGACAAAGAGAGACTAGAAAAAAAGACAGAGCTTTTAAAACAGAACGCTAGAAAAAGGTCCCAATGCAGTAGTGTTTTTAAAAGTCCCCCCCTCCTGGTTGGCCAGGAGCCATTCTAGCAGCATAGAAACACCATGGGCCCTTTTCCCGGGGGTTTTCCCCCTTTAGGTTTTATGGTGATTGGCAAAACGGGGGGAGCAAATTAGCTTTTTTTGGGGACCTGAGTAGTGCGGTTTCCTTTACCGGGGCCCATCTGTTTGAGTCTGCTGGGTTGGGTTTTTTTGGGTTTTTTGTTCCTTTTGCTTTTGTTAAAGCTTGATAAAAACCCCCGAGGTGTTTATTTTTTTGGGCTGTTTGCCCGGATATATTTTTGGTTGGTTTTTTTGCCCTCTGTTTCTGTCTTTTTATTCTCTGAATGTCTGTCTTCTGTTTACATACACACATTTCATGCCATATGCATAACAAAAAAAACATAGGGCCAAAACCCCCTTTACCTTCACCCTTACTTAACCACCCACACACACACACACACACCACACACACACCCACACACCACACACACACCGTAAAGCTTGCAAGCACACCCAAACACACTATTTAGCTGCTCAATGAGAGCTGAGTTTTTCATCCCATTGTAAGATGAGGTTTTTTTGTTTAATTTTGGAATGTTTTGTTCCCCCACCCTTTAGGTTAAACCCTTTTTCCAACTTTCGGCCCCACAAACACATTTAAAGGTCCCCCGGAAAAAAACTGTGCTTTTGATATACTTACAGTGGGTTTTTTGAGGACCCTTTAATTTTGCACGGAAAGTTTATGAGGGCCTGTTTAGAATTTTACTTTGGGTCCAATTTTACTTATATAACGAATAAAAATAGCGTTAAAAACTTTGAAAAATGAATTTAGGGTTATTTTTATCAAGGGAAATGGGTTTCAGGAATGAAAAAAACAAGTATGTTTGTATTTCACCCTAAGAAATTTCTCATTTTATTTTACAAGTAAATTTTAAAACCCCAAGAAGAGAGTGAGGAAGGAAAGAAAAAGAGAGAGAGAGAGAGAGAGAGAGAGAAAGAAGGGGAGAGAGAGAGGAGAGAGAGATAGGGGAGAGAGAGAGGGGGGAGGGGTGAGAGAGAGAGAGAGGGGAGAGAAGAAGACAGACAGACAGACAGACAGACGACGACAGACAGACAGGGGGGAAAAGAAAGAGGACAGAAACAG
>JASPKP010009730.1:0-10014 GCA_030674155.1 Stramonita haemastoma
TCTCCCTCTCCTCTCTCTCCTCCCCCCTCTTCCCCCCTTCTCCTCCTTCTCCGGGGGGCAGGGTTTCAAAACCCGAAAATAAGAAAAACCCCCCAGAAGTGTGTAGAACAGAAGTGTAAGTGCCCATAAAACGCTCACTGTAAGGTACCAAGTCCCCCGATCAGTCTTTGATGGGGAATTCTAAAAAGGGCTCACCACAACCAAAAATAAAGGCTTCGGGTAGGGCCAAAAGCATTGTTTTAAAGGGTAAAGAACAAAGGAAAGGTGTTCCATAACAAGGGGTGTAGGGGGGGGCATCAGATCCCTCAAGTTTCTTAGGGCCACATTTGAGGAGGGCTCCCATCTCCTCCCCCTCGCTGCTTTATTTTTCCCGACCCTGGAGGGGGAGGTACCATTTACAGTGGGGGACTGGGGGGACTCTACTAAAGCCAAGGCGCGCAAAAAACGGTCCCCCCCCATCCAAAATTTGGTAACCAAGTCGACGCTGCATAACTTGGCAGGGGGGAAAAGCAGCTCTCTGACCACTGAGCTATCCCCCCCCGTTTTTCGTACCCAAAAATGATTTCTTAATGCGTTTTTTCGATTTTTTAATTTTAGTGTGTCCCCAACCCCCCCCCATTGGGGGGAAAACCCCCGGGGACTATCAAATATAAACAGGTCTCCACCTTTGGAAAAATTCGTGGTAGGAATTCTCGCTTGTCTATTCTTTTTTTGTTTTTTTTTCTGCCTTTTTTTTTCCTTTCTTCCCCGTCCTGTTTTCTTGTCTTTTTTTCTCCTCCAGGGCCATTCTTCTTCTGCCTTTTCCCAGAGAACAAAAAAAAAAAAAAAACCCCCCTTAAAAGAAAAAAATTCCCCCCCCACAAACCCCAAATTGGATGCGCGGGCTTAACTTGTCCGGTGCTTAACGGCGCGCGCAACACATTTTCATTCTTATGTCCGAAGCATGATTGATGGCTGAGTGTTCAAGGAAGCCTAGTTTTGGTTTTTTTTTTGGCTTGACATTTTTTTTCTATTTTTTTTTGAGATATGGAAACAGGGTTTCTTCCCCTACTAAACTTTTTCCCTTTCCCCCAAGGGTTTTTTTTTTTGTTTGCTGAGTCTGATAACAAAAAACGCAAAAGTAAATCATCAGCTAGTTTTTTCCTTCGTTTCAAAGAGACCAGTGCCCCCCCCTTGAAGATGCTGGGAGGGGGGGGGGAACTTTTTTCATTAGAAATTTGCTTTTCCATTTCAAAATTTTTCTGTATGAGAAAAGTTTTTATTTCCACACTCTTTTTTGTTCCTCTGTTTTCTGACATTTTTATTATTTTTTACTTATTTTTTTAACCTTCCTTTAATTTTTTCTCCCTTTTTTAAAAGCAAATCGCACACACGTTTTCTTTGTTTTTCATCTTTGTATTTTGCCTGTGTCTTTTTTTGTTCTGGCGCCCTAGGCCGTAAAATTTTGTAACAGGGGATAGGTGGGATGTCCATTGCAATTTTTATTTTCCCCCTATGGCTTTTTTTTTCCCAGAATGCTTACTTTAAAGGGTTTTATTCCCCCTTAACCTTTTTTTGAAACCCGGGGGATAACATGAAAGCGAAAAGGCGGCGTCTTCAGCATCCCCAAGTTTTATTGCCATGGGGTGTTTTTGTATTTTAAATTATGCGGTTTGCGCGCAGTTTGGTTTTGGTGGGGGTGTGGTGGTGTGTGTGTGTGTGAGTGTGGGGGTGTGTGTGTGTTGAGTGTGGGGTGTGTGTGGGTTTGGTTGGGGTTTTGTTGGTGTGAATGTGTGGTGTGTTGGGTTTGTGGTTGGTGTGGTGGTTTGTGTGGTGTTTGTGTTGTGTGTGTTTGTGTGTTTTGTGTGTGTGTGTGGGGGAAAGCCAAATACCATTTCAATCTACCTTGTTTGTGGCTTGCTCTTCTCTCTCTGCCCTCTAGCGTCCCCTCTCTGTTATCCACCTCCCATCCCCTCCCTCTCTTCTGCCCTTTCCTTTCTCCCCACCCCCTTTTTTTTTTTATTTGTTAGGTTTTCGTTTTCCCTTTGCTGCCCGCCTGCATTGAAAAGGAAAACCAAAAAAGTGTAATTCTTGGCGTTTTCCTGTCACATGGGTTATGTAAAAAATCCTGAATATTGCGGAATTTTGTTTTGTTGGTTTTTTTTAATTTTTCGAACTTATCTTTTCTTCTTTCTTTTTTCAATCATTGAAAAAGAAAACTATTTCTTTTTTTTTATTTTCTTTTACTTTGTTTTAAGTTTATTTTTCCCTTTTTAAATTTTCCGTAAATGTATTTTGGAATCGTTAAAAAAAAAAAAATTATGTGTTGAAGAGTTTTTGAGAATAAGGGGGCTTTTCCTGTGTGTGTGTTGGGGGTGTGGTGTGTGTGTGGGTTTGTGTGGTGTGTGTGTGTGTGGTTGGGGTGTGGGTTTTTGTGTGGTGTCGCGCGCGCGCGCGCGCGTATACGTGTGTGTGGTTTGTGTATGCCCACCACACACCTACCTTATGGTGTGTGTCTGTATGTATAGCTTCCGCTCCTTAGAAAAAAAAAAAAACAAAAAATTCAGACAAAGAAATGCCATGCCCGGGCTAAAACAAACGGGAAAAAAACTCTGACAAAAAACCATTATTGATGTTACTATAGCAAAATTTGCAAATCGTTCTTGGGGATTGGCCAAAGAGAAGTCAGGGGCCCTTTTTCCCCATTGGGAGGCAACTTTTTTTGTCTTTTGATTTTTTTAAATTTTCATTTCAAGTTAAAGCTGACATGAAGGGAAGGGAAGCGATTAAATCAAGATAATTTTAAAAAAAAGAGGAGAAAACTGTAATCAATGCACAAGAGCAATTCAAGTCAAAAAACGGGGGTTTCTTGAAAAAACCCCACCACATTTTTTCTATGTGTGGGCGGGGTGGGTTTGAAAGGGGAAATTATCCTGAAAGGATGTTGAGGACCCTGTAAAAAAAAAAAAAAAATTGTATCCGAAATTCTGCACTTTCTGTGCTAGGATTCCTTTTTTCTACCCCCTCACTTTTTTCTCCCTTTGTTCGTTTTCTGCATTTGCCTCCTTCTTCCCTTTTTTTCTGCCTTCTTGGTCTATTCCCCTGCCTTGACTTTTTTTTTCCAAAAGGCTTAAAAATAGAAAATTCTCTCCCAACCGACGGGGATGCGCAGGTGGGACTTGCAGGTGCTTTACAGCGTGCAACGTTTTTTTACTTATATGTAAAAATAATTTATAGTTCTGTTGAGCGTTGGGCAAAAGAAAAGAAGAAAAAAAGAAAAGAAAAGAAGAGAAGAAGAAAAAAGAAGAAGAAGAAAGAAGAAAAAAAGAAGAAGAAGAAAGAAGAAGAAGAAAAAGAGCAGCGCAACAACAACAACAACAACAAAAACAAAAACAAGGGAAAAAAAGGGGGGAAAAAATGAGAAAGGGAATATTCTTGGTTTGAGTTTCGCCAAAACCCGAACCAAAATTTCCCTTTCCCTTTTTCAGAACCCGGAACGCATAGCTTTTTTGGGGGAGCTAAATAAACCTAGAACCCGTCAAAAATTGTGGGGTGCGTAAAAAAAGAGTTATCTCCTTTGCAAAGTTTTTTTAAAAATCTTCTCCCCTTTTTAAAATATAACCGTAAACAACAAAAATGAAAAGTTTTCAGTGTGTTTGGTGTGTGTGTTGTGTGTGTGGGGTGTGTGTGTGTGGGGGTTGTGGGGTGTGTGTGTTTGTGTGTGTGTGTGTGGGTTGGGGTGGGGGTGTGGTTGTGTGGTGTGTGTTGGCGTTGTGTGTGTGTTTTTGGGTGCTGCGTGGTGTTAGGTGGTTTTCGTGTGGGTGTGTGGGGATGTCTGTGTTATATGTACAGATTTTGTGTGTGTGCGTGCGCGGCACGTGTGCACCTGTGCCTAGTGTGAAGTATATCTGTTAGTTAACACACGTAAGCAAACACGAAAATTTTTCCCTTTGAATGCATGTGGGTGGTTTTTTTCCCCAAGAGACAGCGTTCAAAACCCAAACCAAAATCGGGTTTCAGCCGTTATTGAGGCTGTTATTGTAAAAATTTTCGTTCTGACGATAGTTTTAAGAAAAGAGAGAAGAAGAGAGAGGAGAGAGAGAGGGAAAAGAGAGAGGAGAGAGGAGAGAGAGAGAGATCTAGGTAGGGGTTTTGGGGTGTAGTTTGTGGAACTGTGTCTGTGCTGTCCCCGGGGGTGTGTGTTGATGGAAGACGCAGGAGGGGACAGTGAAGTAAAAAAAAAAAACCAAAAGGGGGGAAAAGGAGGAGGAAAAAAAGGAGCCCCCCAAAAGGCCACTGCTTTGGAGTAGGATTTTTTTCTACAAGTGTGTGTCGGGAAAACCTTTTGAAATTTTTTGGCTTGTCCGATTTATAGCATTTTGCCTACCCAAAAAAAAGGAAACCCGTTTTTCTGGGGTTGCTTTTCTGTTTGTCAGTCAACCCTTTGTGTGTGGGCCTGTCTTCTCTCTCTCTCTCTGGTTTTCTCTCACTGTCTGATTTTATCTGCATTTACTATTATCTATCATCTATCTACTATCTATCTATCTCTTCTCCCCCTCTCCCCTCCTCCTCTTTTTCTCTCTCTCTCTGTCTGTCGTCTTCTGTCCGTTTTCCCCCCACCCTTTTCTTCTTTGTCTGTCCCCCCTCTCCTCTCTCTTCTCTCTCTTCTCTCTTCCTCTCTCTCTCTCTCTCCTCTCCTCTCCCCCCCCCTCTCTCCCCTTTCTCTCTATCTATCTATTTTTTTTTTTTATCTATCTATCTATCTACCCTATCTATCTTTCTATCTTTCTTCTTTTCTATCAAAATTTATCTATTTTCTGTCTCTCTATTTATCTTTTGTTTCAAGTTGTCGTTACAATTAATTAAGACTTCAGAAAGGTATCGTTATACCATCTTATTTCTGCTCATGTTGGCTGCAAAAAAAGATTAAAATTCTTTTACTAAAGGATCGCAAGATATATGAAAAAAGTGCTTTTACCAAAGGGTTTAAAAAATTCGTATATCTTTGTTAAACCCCAAAAAATAGTAAGGGTTTGGGTATTTTTGGTTTGGGATTCCTTGCCTTTTTGAAAATTCTGTACTACGACACAAGGGAAGGAATTTTCAAAAGCAAAAAAACAACGTAAAGTGGGAATACGATGGTTTAAAAAATTTTTCAGAAAAAAAATTGCTATGAAACCCAAAGTCGTCCCATAAGGGGTTTTTGTCGTAAAGTGAACGGGCTAAGGGAGATAAAACTTTTTCTTGGTCTTGAAATTTCCCTCAATAAAAAAACTTCTCCTTTCCTTTTTGGAGGGCTCCCAAAGTACAGAGTAAAAATTTGCAAGACACAACCCTTCAAATCTGACAATTCTATCGTCTTTGAGAGCGATACTCTCAAAAAAACAACAACTTTTTGTGGAAATTTAGGGAGTCTTAGGGATTTTTTTGCTTTCGCAGCCACCCCCTGACTTTTTATGAAATTTTTTTCTTTTTGCTGTTTTTTTTTGGATCAGTTTTATGTGTTTTGGAAGAAAACGATGTGCAAGCAATTTAAAAAAAAATGTCAAGTTATTTTTTTGACCGGTTTTTGCGCTGTTGGGATCCCTTTAACCATTAAGGACAATAAACCCATTAAACGAACCACAGCGTACCTTTTGTCTTGGGAAAAACCCCTTTTAAAAATAATTTCAGGGTTTTTTTTGACCCCCGGGTTTTGTGCTTTTGGATGTCTTAAACCATTTAAGGGCAGGAATCTTGTAACGACACCCCAACCCACCATTCAGTCATTGGCTGCTGTACAAACATATGAGTGGAGACTATACTTTCCAGGGAAATACTGTTTTTTCCAGCCCCCCCGTCCCCGCGTCCGAAAACCCCTAGGGAATAGAAATTAATGGAAAACCGGGGCGTTCCTTCTTCGGGGGGAAATACTTTTCCCTAATACTTTGCACCGGGTTTTTTTCTAGATAGGTTTTTTTCTCTGTGTGTGTGTGTTGTGTGGTGTGTTGTGTGTGGTGTGTGGTGTGGGGTTGTTGTGGTGGTGTGTGTGTAGGAGATGGATAGATGATAGATAGATAATAGTAGATAGATAGATAAAAGATAGAAATTAGATAGATAGATATATAAAAAATATATTATATATAGAGAAGAGAGAGGAGAGAGAGGAGAGGAGAGAGAAGAGAAGAGAGAGAGAAGAAGGGGAAAGAGTGCGCGCATTGTATTTTAACACACACGATACGATTTGGGGTTTTTTTTCTGAAATTTATAGTAAGGTTGTACCAGGAATTTGCAATTGGGAAGTGTCTTGTAGCCGTGGGCTTGCACAACTTTTAAAAGCTGTCACCACAGGACTTGAACTTTAACGTCTTTTCCCAAGAAAAGTAAATTTTCTCAGAAAAAAAGATCGTTAAAACACGGGGAAAAAGGGAAGGGACTTTTCGTGAGTCGAACCCCCGACTTTGAATTTGTTGATTAGTTTTTGGATTTTTTTAAAAAAATCTTTTTTTTAACCTTGCGTTTTTTGGGATTTTTATGGGGTTTTTTGTCGAAATCCCTTTTAATAAGAAGACCAGATGCGAGCCAACGGTTAAGAAATGGCTTGTTTTTTTCAAAGTACTCGGACCGCCAGCTGGGCGGTGGGCTTGGATTCTTTAGCTTCTTAATGTTGATCAAAGGGACAGTCAAAATAGCCCGGTTGTGTCTGAAAAACACCACAGAGCAGGTGGGAAGGGTGGAGTGCGGGTATCACCAGTGTGGATTACAGTCATTTCTATGTCCACGTCAGAACTTTTAACTGGGTTTTAAACATTTTGTAGGTTTTGTTGGTTTTGGTTTGTTTAGTGAACCCTTTCCCTAGTGTGTCGAAGTGTGATATGAAAATAGCTGCAGTGTGTCATAAGGGGGGATGCGAACTGTTTGCCACAATGTGATAATGTAGTGATGCTGAACCGTTAGCCACAATTGAAAAGTGTGATGCGAACCGTTTGCCACAATGTGATAATGAGTTTATGCTGAAGTAGCCACAATGGATGATGTAGTGATGCTGAACCTTTGCCCAATTTTGGGAAAAAAATGATGCGAACCGTTAGCCCCAATGTGATGAGTAGTGATGCTGAACCGGTTTTGCCATAATTGGATAAAACAGTGAAGCGAAAAGTTTGCCACAATTGGAAAAAAAGTAGTGATCTGAACCGTTACCACAATGTGATAAGAGTGATGCTGAACCCTTTGCCACAAGTATAAGTATGATGCTGAACCGTTAGCCACAATGGTTAAGTATGATGCTGAACCGTTGCCACAATGTGATTGGTGAAACTGAACCGTTGCCCACAATGGAAATTAGTGTGCTGAACCTTGCCCCAATGTGATGAGTAGGATGGAACCCTTAGCCCTAAAGTGATAAAACGGACTGAAACCCTTAGCCACAATGTGAAAGTAGGATGCGAACCGTTAGCCACAATGTGATGAGAGTGATGTGAAACCCTTAGCCACATGTATAAGTGTGATGCTGAACCTTTTAGCCACAAGTGATGATGTAGTGATCTGAAAACCCGTTTGCCACAAAGTATAAGTATGATCTGAACCGTTAGCCCCAATGTGAAATTAGTGATGCGAAAACCCCTTAGCCACAAGGGGTAAATGTAGTGACTGAACCGTTAAACCACAAAGTGATGATTATATACTGAACCGTTAAACCAATTTAAAATGTAGGGGAAAATTGAAACCTTTTAAACCCCAAATGTGTGATAAGGGTTTTGACCCTAAACCCATAAAGTGACCATTGCCGTGAAAATTGTTTATGGGTTAAAAACCATTAGCTACAGTGGGGAAAAAATTTTTTGTGAGGCCCCCGTTTTAAAAAAAAACCCAAAAAAAAAACCAAAGCACAGCAAATGATGAACCACTGGTGATAAAGTTTTTTTTCAGTCCCTGGAAAAACATCAAAACCCCATCCCTCCCCCCCTCTCCCCCCCCGCCTGCCCTGGGGCTCATTGTTCAGGTAAACCATGGGGGGGATTGATGGGCCCTTTTGGGGTTTGGGTTTCTCTGACAGTGCCTGATTGTATTTTTGTTGTTCTTTCCCCATTTATTTGATTTTGGGGCCCTTTACTTTTTAGCAAATTTTAGACATCTTTAATTTGAATCTTTTATTTTGGAGGGGTTTTGTTGTTGTTGTTTTTTTTTTTAAAACAAGGGGAAAACCTAGCAGAGCCCATCCCTCTCTTTATCACCAATTAATTGCACTCCCCAATTTTGACGACCTCGGTTCGTTTCCCCCGGTTCGGGGGGAAATTTTTCCCCGTGGGTTATCTTTGTGCTGCCCCCCCATTCTCCCAAAAATCCTTCGGTTTTGGGACTAAAAACCGGGGGCCCTCGTGGGGGGACGCACGCTTAACATCTTGGCCCCCCCGTTAAATCCTTTTCCCCGTTTTTCATAAAGAGTGGGCCATTGTGCCGGGGGGAACAGATGCCCAAGATTTAAAAAAACGCATACCCCGGGGGAAGGATGTACAGAAAAAAAAATAACACATGAGCGCTTATTTCCTTATCCTCGATTAAAAAGAAAAAAAAATAAATAAATAAGTTACAGGGGTGGGTTTTAAAATTTGTGGTGTCCCCCTCCACTTTCTGTACTGGCCACTCCTCTACCAAAGGGGGTGGGTTTTTAAAAGTGCATTCAAAATGTTTTGATCCAGGGTTTTTTTTGGGGGGGTGCAGTTTTTAGGGGGGTCCCTGTGGTCGATTTTAAAGGGCAACAGGCAAAGTGGATTCTAAGATTGTAAAAGGTAAAGGGGTCCCCCTAGTAGGGGGGCTCCAATGAAGGGATCAGAGAACCCCAGCTTCTCCAGGGCCAGCATGTTTAGGGCGGCGCCATCCCTCTCCCTCGCTGCTTTTTTATTCCCTTTACCCTTTAAAAAGGGCAATTTCCCCAAATTTTTAGGGTAGCTGGGGGGAAAATAGGGGGCTGGGAAAAGCCAAACACCCCCCGGTCATCCATCCACTTGGGAAACCCCGCTCGATGCTGTTAACACTTAACTTGGGGAAAGTGATGCTGTGAAACCCCTGAGCTATCCCGTCCCGGGCCTTTCCAAAAATTTTAGACTTGAACATAAACCATAGGGGCCCAAAGCAGCTGGGCATCATCCATCCCCAGGGAAAAAAAATGCCCCCCGGGTGAAAAGGGTATGACATTTAGTGGGGTGGAGGTGTTGTGTGTGTGTGGGGTTGGGGTGTGTGTGTGTGTGTTTTGGTGGGTGTGTGTGTGTGTTTGTTTGTCTTGTAGTCAACTCCAATCACTATGATTTAATATCAACAGGTGTGTGTGCGCGCGCGTTATGTGTGTGAGTGTAAAATGTGTTTTTGTGGGTGTGTGTTTTTTTGGTGTGAGTGTGTGTGGTGGTGTGGTGTGTGTGGGTTGTGTGGTGTGTGTGTGGTGTGGGTGGTGTGTGTGTGTGTATTTTATGTATTCTTTTTTATCGATGATTATGGAATAACACTCTGGGCTTTTTTTTTTTTACATCCAATCCCCCTTGTTGAAATTTTTTTTTTATAAATCTTTTCATCTGTTCCACCGGCACAAAAAATGGCCTCCTTCCCAAAAGCGGAACAGGATTTAACTGTGCGCAAGATGTTTTATGTGTGTGTGTAGGTGTTGGGGTAAACACCCCAAAACACACGACAACACCCACACAAACACACACAACACCACCCCACACACACAACACCCACCACGGGGGGCGCGCCGCGTTGCCGCGGTGCGCGCGTGTTGGAATGGTGGCCTTCAGGTTTTGACCAGTTTTTTTGTCTAGGGTTTGGGGTGGTGGGGGGCTTTTTTTTTCCCAGATTGTTGATTGGCCCACAACTGCCCCCCGTAAAGAATGTCAGGGAAGCTTATGTTGCCATTCATTTTCCCTTTTCCCCTTTCGGATTTTTTGCTTCTCTGTCCTTATTTTTCTTATTTCTCTCTCTCTGTTTCTTCTGTTGTCTGTTGTCTGTCGTCGTCTGTCTTCCTCTCTCTCTTTTTCTCTCTCTCTCTCTTAATCTCTCTACTCT
>JASPKP010000972.1:0-33932 GCA_030674155.1 Stramonita haemastoma
ATTGAATAGCGTATTCAATTTTCTTGTTTTTGGGGTTGTTCTCATTGTTCTTCCTCTTTGTGTTCTTCTTCTTGTTCTTCTCCTTCTGCATTCTCTAGAGCCATATGGCATAGAATGCGCAGTGGATGGTTTTCTGCACAGTCAATGTACCACATGGAAATTCAATAGGGATTTCATTATCATAAAGCTTTGCTAAAGTTCCGCAGGTCTGTCTTTCTCAAAGTGTTGAGCTTCAACTTCTACTCTCACAATCTCTTTGGGTATTCCTTCATCTTGCCTATTTAATGTACCATATGAGAATGAAACATGGAATCTCGCTGTGTGTCTATCGCATACTGAAACATGAACACCAGGAGCTGAAATCTGGTCGAAGGTTCAGCCAAACGCTCAAGAAGTCGTAGCAGAATAGAATACACCCAGGATCCGAATGCCAAATACAGAGTATGCACATGCCCCTCAATGTCCAGGAAGTTCTTGTCTCTGAGCAGTAACTGGATTACCGGCTCGTGCATGGAATCGCAAGCATAGTCCAGCGGAGTCAAGTGTTCGTTGTCTTGAAGCAGTCTGCTTCCACGCCCCAACAGAAATTGCAGGACCTGTGTCTCACTCGTCTGACAGGCCATGCGCCTGGCAAGATGCAGGAGACATCTTGATACTTACTTAATGCACATATGTTTCTCATTTCTAAAATACTGACAATTACTTCCTTTATGACTTGATTTACATTTCTTTCAGCCATGTACAACAGAAGCAGGCTTATCCACTGTGTCACTGACACAGACATTCCATGTGAAGTGTCTGTTATCTCTCCTTTCTTCATGTTGGAACTGGCCAAACTGCTGTGGTCATCCAGGTGACCTTTCAACTCCCTATCAGCTGAGAGGCCACACTCTTCTTCCTACTTTTCCTTGGCCAGACTCAGCTGATTCAGAAAATGGAGATTTTCTTCCGATGAATATCGCCGTGTTTGTTGTGGTTTTCCTCATCTTGCTTGAAAGTTTGCAAGTATTTACGAGTCCAGTTTCAAACATCTGGACTTGTCCAGAACCTGCATTGAGAAAGCACCTATCTCGCGCAGGTTTCTTTTCACCTCGTCAATACTGTCAAAATCTTCTGTATTGAGCTTCAACTTCTACTCTCACAATCTCTTTGGGTATTCTTTCATTTTGCCTATTTAATGTACCATATGAGAATGAAATATGGAATCTCGCTGTGTGTCTATCGCATATTGAAACATGAACACCAGGAGCTGAAATCTGGTCGAAGGTTCAGCCACACGCTCAAGAAGTCGTAGCGGAATAGAATACACCCAGGATCCGAATGCCGAATACAGAGTATGCACATGCCCCTCTATGTCCAGGAAGTTCTTGTCTCTGAGCAGTAACTGCGTTACCAGCTAGTGCAAGGAATCGCAAGCGTAGTCCAGCGGAGTCAAGTGTTCGTTGTCTTGAAGCAGTCTGCTTCCACGCCCCAACAGAAATTACAGCACCTGTGTCTCACTCGTCTGACAGGCCATGCGCCTGGCAAGTTGGAGGGGGCATCTTGATGCTTACTAAATGCACATACTAAGTTTCTCATTTCTAGCATACTGACAATTTCCTCCTTTATGACTTGGTTTACAATTCCTTCAGCCATGTACAACAGAAGCAGGCTTATACACTGTGTCACTGACACACACATTCCATGTGAATGAAGTGTCTGTTATCTCTCCTTTCTTCATGTTGCCACTGGCCAAACTGCTGTGGTCATCGATGTGACCTTTTAACTCCCTATCAGCTGAGAGGTCACACTCTTCTTCCTACTTTTCCTTGACTAGACTCAGCTGAATCAGAAAATGGAGATTTTCTTCCAATGAATATTGCCATGTTCGTTGAGGTTTTCCTCGTCTTCCTTGAAAGTTTATATGTATTTCCGAGTCCAGTTTCAAACATCTTGACTTGTCCACCACCTGCACTGAGAAAGCACCTATCTCGCGCAGGTTTCTTTTCACCTCATCAATACTGTCAAAATCTTCTGTGTTGAGCTTCAACTTCTACTCTCACAATCTCCTTGGGTATTCCTTCATCTTGCCTATTTAATGTACCATATGAGAATGAAACATGGAATCTCGCTGTGTGTCTATCGCATACTGAAACATGAACACCAGGAGCTGAAATCTGGTCGAAGGTTCCCCCGTACGCTCAAGAAGTCGTAGCGGAATAGAATACACCCAGGATCCGAATGCTGAATACAGAGTATGCACATGCCCTCTACGGAAAGCTGAGGAGTTTGGCTGCGGTGTGGAGCTGATCAGAGACTGTGTGGCGGAGCTATCAGACAGGTTCCTGTAGACAAGACTAAGAAACACCTCTAGAAATCGGGACTTTGGCCACATGCTTGTTTCTAAGGACAAACCAGACGTTATGCTTGAAAGTGATGACGTGGTGCTTGAATTTAAAAGGAATGATGATTCCCAAGAACAAGTGATTTTTTCTGGTTTGTGAAAAAGAGACACCAAAAGCACATGTCTTAGCAGGAACAGACCATCAACTCCAGGCTGCAGCTGTGGACACCTGTCGATCGCTAGAGATTCAAAGACAGGATTGATGCTGGATTAGATGTGTTAAAAGTGATTATGGACGCTGTCAAATTGATCATGATTTTGATTGCCTGCTTTCAAAAGCAGATATTTTATTTGGAACAAAGGAAATGACCGTTCTGAAAAAAAAAAAGATAACTACATTAACTTCCTCATATTACTTGGCAAAATGTGTATTAGTGTTGTTTTTTTTTTAAAAAAGAATCTTTAATTCCTCTTAACATGAGTTTGGAAAAGGAATTTGATATTAGACATTCACAAGCACTCACAAGTTGATGCACACACATTTAATGTGTGTGGGTGTGTGTGAGTGGGTGGATATGTATAATTGGAGGTTCCCTTAACTTTGTTTAGGTTTTTATGTGATTTTTGTTTTGGTTAGGGTGCTTTTTTGGTTGGGTTTTGGGTTTTTTTTTTCTATGGTGGGGGTATTTGTTTTTGCTTTTGTATTTTTTTCTACCCATTTTTGTTAAGACTTTTTTTTGTTGTTGATTGTACTTTTTTTAGGGGGGGGGAGGGGGATGATGAGGATTTTTTGTTGTCATGTTTTTTGTGGTTTTTTGTTTCTCTCCTCTGTGTGTGTGTGTGTGTGTGTGTGTGTGTGTGTGTGTGTGTGTGTGTGTTATTTTCGCCTTTGCATACTTTTTTCTCAAGTTATGAAATGAGACATATAAAAACACCCAAGAAAAACAAAAGTAAAGATAAAAAAAAGTTGTGTTCTAAGACTACCTTGAAAGTGATAAATGGAAAAATAAAGAATTAAAAAAGAGAGATGATGAGAAAGGGAATTTTAGCAAATAAGTTAAAATATTGACAAGTGTAAAAGTGTGAATGAGTGTGAGAATGTTTACCACCAACAACCATTCGACCCAAGAGCAGTGACTGCACTGAGGAAAAGAAGAGACGCCTTGTTGCCAAGAGCACGGTCAACTTCAAAAGGAGGAACAGTGCAACGACCAACCACAGACCCATCAACACAAACTTTCAGATCACCTGCCTCCAGAGAATCCTCTGAATCTTTTGGCCAGAAAAGATTTCCAGTGAAGATCTACTGAGGATATGCAACCAAACTGACATGGGCACCATCATTATCAAACGAAGATGGAGATGGATTGGGCATATACTCCAGAGAGACACACAATCTGTCGCAAGATCAGCACTGCACTGGACCCCAGACGGCAAGAGAAAGAGAGGAAGACCAAAACAACATGGAGGAGGACAGTGGAATGTGAGATGGAAGCCATGCAGCACTCTTGGAGTTCATTGGCCAGGCTGGCCCAGGATAGGCAGGGGTGAAAGACTTTGTTGCTGCCCTACACACCACTGGGTGTAAAGGAGGAGGAGGAGGAGGAGGGGGAGGAGGAGTGGAGAAACAACTTTACAAACACCAGCGGAGAACAACTTTACAAACACCAGCGGAGAACAACTTTACAGACACCCTGGAGTGAACCAGACCAACAGACGACTCCCAGTGAATTGCAGCAGATGACAGAAAAAAATTGTGAAGCTGAAATATGAAAGCACTCAAGGAAAAGAAGAGCAGAAAAAAGGAAATAGAAGAACAAGGCAAGCAAAAGAAACCACAAACAACAGAGGGAGAGAGAGAGAGAGAGAGGAGAGAGAGAGAGAGAGAGAGAGAGAGAGAGAGAGGAGGAGAGAGAGAGAGAGAGAGAGAGAGAGAGAGAGAGAGAGAGAGAGAGAGAGAGAGAGAGAGAGAGAGAGAGAATAATGCATGCTCAATTATTCATGTTCATTACAATAGAAGTAAAAAATACAAAAATTCCCTAATCAGTACTCCCAAGGCTGCATATGTGATTCTATCACATCGTAGCTGATGACAGGAGAATCTGAAAATCTGATCTCAAAAAAAAAAAAAAAAAAAAAATTTGCTTTTGTTTATTCTTTTTCGGTTATCTTCAAATACTCTTTGGGTGGTCCAATTTTCTTTTCTTTTTTTTTTTTTGGGGGGGGGGGGGGCATGGTTCTGCTTCATTTATTTTTTATCGTTCTTATTCTTCTTTATTTTCATTCCTTGTTTAACTTCTGGTTTTTTTTCACCATTCATTTTGTATCATTTTTTTGGGTAAAGTGTCCTTCTTACAATTTGTTTTTACTTTGTGTCGCTTTTTCTTCTTTTGCTAATACTCTTTTCTTTTCTTCCACTTTTTTTGATGCTGTGTTTGTTGTGGTTTTCCTCGTCTTGCTTGAAAGTTTGTATGTATTTTCGAGTCCAGTTTCAAATATCTGGACTTGTCCACCACCTGCACTGACAAAGCACCTATCTCGGGCAGGTTTCTTTTCACCTCGTCAATACTGTCAAAATCTTCAGTGTTGAGCTTCAACTTCTACTCTCACAATCTCTTTGGGTATTCCTTCATCTTGCCTATTTATTGTACCATATGAGAATGAAACATGGAATCTCGCTGTGTGTCTATCGCATACTGAAACATGAACACCAGGAGATGAAATCTGGTCCAAGGTTCAGCCACACGCTCAAGAAGTCGTAGCAGAATAGAATACACCCAGGATCCGAATGCCGAATACAGAGTATGCACATGACCCTCTACGTCCAGGAAGTTCTTGTCTCTGAGCAGTAACTGCATTACCGGCTCGTGCAAGGAATCGCAAGCGTAGTCCAGCGGAGTCAAGTGTTCGTTGTCTTGAAGCAGTCTGCTTCCACGCCCCAACAGAAATTGCAGGACCTGTGTCTCACTCGTCTGACAGGCCATGCGCCTGGCAAGATGGAGGGAACATCTTGATGTTTACTAAATGCACATACTATGTTTCTCAATTCTAGCATACTGACAAATGCCTCCTTTATGACTTGTTTTACATTTCCTTCAGCCATGTACACCAGAAGCAGGCTTATCCACTGTGTCACTGACACAGACATTCCATGTGAAGTGTCTGTTATCTCTCCTTTCTTCATGTTGGCACTGGCCAAACTGCTGTGCTAATCCATGTGACCTTTTAACTCCCTATCAGCTGAGAGGCCACACTCTTCTTCCTACTTTTCCTTGGCCACACTCAGCTGATTCAGAAAATGGAGATTTTCTTTGGATGAATATTGCCGTGTTCATTGTGGTTTTCCTCATCTTGCTTGAAAGTTCGCAAGTATTTCCGAGTCCAGTTTCAAACATCTGGACTTGTCCACCACCTGCACTGAGAAAGCACCTATCTCGCGCAGGTTTCTTTTCACCTCGTCAATACTGTCAAAATCTTCTGTGTTGAGCTTCAACTTCTACTCTCAAAATCTCTTTGGGTATTCCTTCATCTTGCCTATTTAATGTACCATATGAGAATGAAACATGGAATCTCGTTGTGTGTCTATCGCATACTGAGACATGAACACCAGGAGCTGAAATCTGGACGAAGGTTCAGCCAAACGCTCAAGAAGTCGAAGCGGAATAGAATACACCCAGGATCCGAATGCCGAATACAGAGTATGCACATGCTCCTCTACGTCCAGGAAGTTCTTGTCTCTGAGCAATAACTGCATTACCAGCTCGTGCAAGGAATCGCAAGCGTAGTCCTGCGGAGTCAAGTGTTCGTTGTCTTGAAGCAGTCTGCTTCCACGCCCCAACAGAAATTGCAGGACCTGTGTCTCACTCGTCTGACAGGCCATGCGCCTGGCAAAATGGAGGGGACATCTTGATACTTACTAAATGCACATTCTATGTTTCTCATTTCTAGCATACTGACAATTACCTCCTTTATGACTTGGTTTACATTTCCTTCAGCCATGTACAACAGAAGCAGGCTTATCCACTGTGTCACTGACACAACATTGGATGTAAGTGTCTGTTATCTCTCCTTTCTTCATCTTGGCACTGGCCAAACTGCTGTGGTCATCCATGTGACCTTTCAACTCCCTATCAGCTGAGAGGTCACACTCTTCTTCCTACTTTTCCTTGGCCAGACTCAGCTGATTCAGAAAATGGAGATTTTTTCCGATGAATATTGCCGTGTTCTGTGAGGTTTTCCTCGTCTTGCTTGAAAGTTTGTATGTACTTCCGAATCCAGTTTCAAACATCTGGTCTTGTCCACCACCTGCACTGAGAAAGCACCTATCTCGCGCAGTTTCTTTACACCTCGTCAATACTGTCAAAATCTTCTGAGTTGAGCTTCAACTTCTACTCTCACAATCTCTTTGGGTATTCCTTCATCTTGCCTATTTAATGTACCATATGAGAATGAAACATGGAATCTCGCTGTGTGTCTATCGCATACTGAAACATGAACACCAGGAGCTGAAATCTGGTCGAAGGTTCAGCCACACGCTCAAGAAGTCGTAGCGGAATAGAATACACCCAGGATCCGAATGCCAAATACAGAGTATGCACATGCTCCTCTACGTCCAGGAAGTTCTTGTCTCTGAGCAGTAACTGCATTACCGGCTCGTGCAAGGAATCGCAAGCGTATTCCAGCGGAGTCAAGTGTTCGTTGTCTTGAAGCAGTCTGCTTCCACGCCCCAACAGAAATTGCAGGACCTGTGTCTCACTCGTCTGACAGGCCATGCGCCTGGCAAGATGGAGGGGACATCTTGATACTTACTAAATGCACATTCTATGTTTCTTCATTTCTAACATACTGACAATTACCTCCTTTATGACTTGGTTTACATTTCCTTCAGCCATGTACAACAGAAGCAGGCTTATCCACTGTGTCACTGACACAACACTTGGATGTCAAGTGTCTGTTATCTCTCCTTTCTTCATGTTGGCACTGGCCAAACTGCTGTGGTCATCCATGTGACCTTTTCAACTCCCTATCAGCTGAGAGGCCACACTCTTCTTCCTACTTTTCCTTGGCCAGACTCAGCTGATTCAGAAAATGGAGATTTTCTTCCGATGAATATTGCCGTGTTGTTGTGGTTTTCCTCGTCTTGCTTGAAAGTTTGTATGTACTTCCGAATCCAGTTTCAAACATCTGGACTTGTCCACCACCTGCACTGAGAAAGCACCTATCTCCGCAGGTTTCTTTTCACCTCATCAATACTGTCAAAATCTTCTGTGTTGAGCTTCAACTTCTACTCTCACAATCTCTTTGGGTATTCCTTCATCTTGCCTATTTAATGATACCATATGAGAATGAAACATGGAATCTCGCTGTGTGTCTATCGCATACTGAAACATGAACACCAGGAGCTGAAATCTGGTCGAAGGTTCTGCCACACGCTCAAGAAGTCTAGCGGAATAGAATACACCCAGGATCCGAATGCCGAATACAGAGTATGCACATGCCCCTCTACGATCCAGGAAGTTCTTGTCTCTGAGCAGTAACTGCATTACGGCTCGTGCAAGGAATCGCAAGCGTAGTCCAGCGGAGTCAAGTGTTCGTTGTCTTGAAGCAGTCTGCTTCCACGCCCCAACAAAATTGCAGGACCTGTGTCTCACTCGTCTGACAAGGCCATGCGCCTGGCAAGATGGAGGGACATCTTGATACTTACTTAATGCACATACTAAGTTTGTCATTTCTAGCATACTGACAATTGCCTCCTTTATGACTTGGTTTACATTTCCTTCAGCCATGTACAACAGAAGCAGGCTTATCCACTGTGTCACTGACACAGACATTCCATGTGAAGTGTCTGTTATCTCTCCTTTCTCATGTTGGCACTGGCCAAACTGCTGTGGTCATCCATGTGACCTTTCAACTCCCTATCAGCTGAGAGGCCACACTCTTCTTCCTACTTTTCCTTGGCCAACTCAGCTGATTCAGAAAATGGAGATTTTCTTCCGATGAATATTGCCGTGTTCGTTGTGGTTTTCCTCGTCTTGCTTGAAAGTTTGTATGTATTTCCGAGTCCAGTTTCAAACATCTGGACTTGTCCACCACCTGCACTGAGAAAGCACCTATCTCGGGCAGGTTTCTTTTCACCTCATTAATACTGTCAAAATCTTCTGTGGCCAATAAAGTACAAACACTGCACAAGAGAAGGAAGGTGGCAGGATAGTTAAGGCGTTCGCCTGCCAACAAGTAAACCCTCAGTTTCTGAACGCACAGACTATGTGTGCATACTTGTCACTTCCAGCGTACTGACAATTGCTTCTTTCATGAATGGGGCAGCATTTGCTTCCCCTATCTTTGGGGTGACTTTCTTTGGAAATGAATGTTGTTCCCCATATCTGCTGGCTGACAGTTGCTTACTTAACGTATGAGATGACTGTTGGCTCTTTTCTATGTGGAATGATTAATTTAAAAGTATATGCGGATGCACACACACAAAGACACACACACACACACACACACACACACACACACACACACACACTGGCTTAATCTGTGACTTTGAAATAAGTATTCAATTGAAGAAATCGCTCTTTGTTGTTTTCCAATTTCAAATTCTACTTACATGATCTGAATACAATTTTCTCTTTTTCATAAAGATACTTGATTGGATCAAGGAAAAGGAATCGGCACTGTCAATGCACCACATGCACATTGAATAGCGTATTCAATTTTCTTGTTTTTGGGGTTGTTCTCATTGTTCTTCCTCTTTGTGTTCTTCTTCTCCTTCTTCTCCTTCTGCATTCTCTAGAGCTATATGGCATAGAATACGCAGTGGATGGTTTTCTGCACTGTCAATGTACCACATGGAAATTGAATAGGGCTTTCATTATCATAAAGCTTTCCTAAGTTCCGCAGGTCTGTCTTTCTCAAAGTGTTGAGCTTCAACTTCTACTCTCAGAATCTCTTTGGCTATTCCTTCATTTTGTCTATTTAATGTACCATATGAGAATGAAACATGGAATCTTGCTGTGTGTCTATCGCATACTGAAACATGAACACCAGGAGCTGAAATCTGGTCGAAGAATCTGCCACACGCTCAAGAATTCATAGCGGAATAGAATACACCCAGGATCCGAATGCCGAATACAAACTATGCACATGCCCCTCTACATCCAAGAAGTTCTTGTCTCTAAGCAGTAAGTGCATTACCGGCTCGTGCAAGGAATCGCAAGCGTAGTCCAGTGGAGTCAAGTGTTCGTTGTCTTGAAGCAGTCTGCTTCCACGCATCAACAGAAATTGCAGGACCTGTGTCTCACTCGTCTGACAGGCCATGCGCCTGGCAAGATGGAGGGGACATCTTGATGCTTACTAAATGCACATACTAAGTTTGTTATTTCTAGCATACTGACAATTGCCTCCTTTATGACTTGGTTTACATTTCCTTCAGCCATGTACAACAGAAGCAGGATTATCCACTGTGTCACTGACACACACATTGGGTTTGAAGTGTCTGTTATCTCTCCTTTCTTCATGTTGGCACTGACCAAACTGCTGTGGTCATCCATGTGACCTTTTAACTCCCTATCAGCTGAGAAGCCAGACTCTTCTTCCTACTTTTCCTTGGCCAGACTCAGCTGATTCAGAAAATGAAGATTTTCTTCCGATGAATATTGCCGTGTTCGTTGTGGTTTTCCTCGTCTTGCTTGAAAGTTTGTATGTATTTTCCGAGTCCAGTTTCAAACATCTGGACTTGTCCACCACCTGCACTGAGAAAGCACCTATCTCGCGCAGGTTTCTTTTCACCTCATCAATACTGTCAAAATCTTCTGTGTTGAGCTTCAACTTCTACTCTCACAATCTCTTTGGGTATTCCTTCATCTTGCCTATTTAATGTACCATATGAGAATGAAACATGGAATCTCGCTGTGTGTCTATCGCATACTGAAACATGAACACCAGGAGCTGAAATCTGGTCGAAGGTTCAGCCACACGCTCAAGAAGTCGTAGCGGAATAGAATACACCCAGGATCCGAATGCCGAATACAGAGTATGCACATGCCCCTCTACGTCCAGGAAGTTCTTGTCTCTGAGCAGTAACTGCATTACCGGCTTCGTGCAAGGAATCGCAAGCGTAGTCCAGCGAAGTCAAGTGTCGTTTTGTCTTGAAGCAGTCTGCTTCCATCGCCCCAACAGAAATTTTCAGGACCTGTGTCTTCACTCGTCTGACAGGCCATGCGCCTGCAAGATGGAGGGGACATCTTGATACTTACTAAATGCAATTCTAGTTTCTCATTCTTTTACTATACTGACAATTGCCTCTTTATGACTTGGTTTACATTTCCTTCAGCCATGTACAACAGATAGCAGGCTTATCACTGTGTCACTGACCACACCTGATGCAAGTGTCTGTTATCTCTCCTTTCTTCATGTTGGCATGGGCAAAATGCTGTGTCATCCATGTGACCTTTCAACTCCCCATCAGCTGAGAGGCCACACTCTTCTTCCTACTTTTCCTTGGCCAGACTCAGCTGATTCAGAAAATGGAGAAAAAAAAAAAAAAAAAAAAAAAAAAAAAAAAAAAAAAAAAAAAAAAAAAAAAAATGCCTATTTAATGTACCATATGAGAATGAAACATGGAATCTCGCTGTGTGTCTATCGCATACTGAAACATGAACACCAGGAGCTGAAATCTGGTCGAAGTTCAGCCACACGCTCAAGAAGTCGTAGCGGAATAGAATACACCCAGGATCCGAATGCCGAATACAGAGTATGCACATGCCCCTCTACGTCCAGGAAGTTCTTGTCTCTGAGCAGTAACTGGATTACCGGCTCGTGCAAGGAATCGTAAGCGTAGTCCATCGGAGTCAAGTGTTCGTTGTCTTGAAGCAGTCTGCTTCCACGCCCCAACAGAAATTGCAGGACCTGTGTCTCACTCCTGACAGGCCATGCGCCTGGCAAGATGGAGGGGACATCTTGATAGCTTACTAAATGCACATCTATGTTTGTCATTTCTACATACTGACAATTACCTCCTTTATGACTGAGTTTACATTTCTTCAGCCATGTACAACAGAAGCAGGCTTATCCACTGTGTCACTGACACAGACATTCATGTGAAGTGTCTGTTATCTCTCCTTTCTTCATGTTGGCACTGGCCAAACTGCTGTGGTCATCCATGTGACCTTTTAACTCCCTATCAGCTGAGAGGCCACACTCTTCTTCCTACTTTTCCTTGGCCAGCTGATTCAGAAAATGGAGATTTTCTTCCGATGAAGATTGCCGTGTTCGTTGTGGCTTTCCTTGTCTTGCTTGAAAGTTTGTATGTATTTCCGAGTCCAGTTTCAAACATCTGGACTTGTCCACCACCTGCACTGAGAAAGCACCTATCTCGCGCAGGTTTCTTTTCACCTCGTCAATACCGTCAAAATCTTCTGTGTTGAGTTTCAATTTCTACTCTCAGAATCTCTTTGGGTATTCCTTCATCTTGCCTATTTAATGTACCATATGAGAATGAAACATGGAATCTCGCTGTGTGTCTATCGCATACTGAAACATGAACACCAGGAGCTGAAATCTGGTCGAAGGTTCAGCCACACGCCCAAGAAGTCGTAGCGGAATAGAATACACCCAGGATCCGAATGCCAATACAGAGTATGCACATGCCCCTCTACGTCCAGGAAGTTCTTGTCTCTGAGCAGTAACTGCATTACTGGCTCATGCAAGGAATCGAAAGCGTAGTCCAGCAGAGTCAAGTGTTCGTTGTCTTGAAGCAGTCTGCTTCCACGCCCCAACAGAAATTGCAGGACCTGTGTCTCACTCGTCTGACAGGACATACGCCCTGGCAAGATGGAGGGGACATCTTGATGATTACTAAATGCACATACCAAGTTTGTCATTTCCAGCATACTGACAATTGCCTCCTCTATGACTTGGTTTACATTTCCTTCAGCCATGTACAACAGAAGCAGGCTTATCCAATATGTCACTGACACAGACATTCCATGTGAATGTCTGTTATCACTCCTTTCTTCATGTTGGCACTGGCCAAACTGCTGTGGTCATCCACATCCACATCTCTATCAGCTGAGAGGCCACACTCTTCTTCCTACTTTTCCTTGGTCAGACTCAATTGATTCAGAAAATGGAGATTTTCTTCCGATGAAGATTGCCGTGTTCCTTGTGGTTTTCCTCGTCTTGCTTGAAAGTTTGTATGTATTTCCGAGTCCAGTTTCAAACATCTGGACTTGTCCACCACCTGCACTGAGAAAGCACCTATCTCGCGCAGGTTTCTTTTCACCTCATTAATACTGTCAAAATCTTCTGTGGCCATTAAAGTGCAAACACTGCACAAGAGAAGGAAGGTGGCAGGATAGTTAAGGCGTTCGCCTGCCAACAAGTAAACCCTCAGTTTCTGAACGCACAGACTAAGTGTGCATACTTGTCACTTCCAGCGTAATGACAATTGCTTCTTTCATGAATGGGGCAGCATTTGCTTCCCCTATCTTTGGGGTGACTTTCTTTGGAAATGAATGTTGTTTCCCATATCTGCTGGCTGACAGTTGCTTACTTAATGTATGAGATGACTGTTGGCTCTGTTCTATGTGGCATGATAAATTTAAAAGTATATGCGGATGCACACACACAAAGACATAGACACTCAGACAGACAGCCAGACAGCCAGACAGCCAGACAGCCACACACACACACACACACACACACACACACAACACACACAACACACACACATACACACACTGGCTAAATCTGTGACTTTGAAATAAGTATTCAATTGAAGAAATCGCTCTTTGTTGTTTTCCAATTTCAAATTCTACTTCCATGATCTGAATACAATTTTCTCTTTTTTCATAAACATACTTGATTGGATCAAGGAAAAGGCATCGGCACTGTCAATGCACCACATGCACATTGAATAGCGTATTCAATTTTCTTGTTTTTGGGGTTGTTCTCATTGTTCTTCCTCTTTGTGTTCTTCTTCTTGTTCTTCTCCTTCTGCATTCTCTAGAGCCATATGGCATAGAATGCGCAGTGGTTGGTTTTCTGCACTGTCAATGTACCACATGGGAATTGAATAGGGATTTCAATTTCCTTGCTCTTGGAGTTGTTCTTGTTGTTGTTCTTCTTCTTCTCCTTCTTGTTTTCCTGCATTCTCTAGAGCCATATGGCATTGAATGCACAGTGCCTGGTTTTCTCCTGTGCTTGTTACTCTTCAAGAGGACTGTCTACCTGCTGGCCTCAGCCTACACATTGAGACTTCAATTCAGTGCAGCTCCTCAGAAAGTTTATAAGAAATCATTTTCGGAGTTGCATGAAAAAAGACAGGAGACTGTACTGGTAAGGCAAAATTTAGGCATTATAGGGGGAGGATAGATGGGCGATATCTGCTTCCCTTGATTATGGACTACAAGTTGCTTACATAGTGTATGGGATACTTGTTAGTTCCCTTGTGTATGGGTTGATGGGTTTAAAAGTTATGTCGTGGCACACATTATTTATCGTGTATATTTTCACAATACATACCTCACAATGTGATGATGTCACCGTGCTGGAAGCAGACCCAGTTCCTGATCAGCTGTGTAACATCGGCCTGGCTGACCATGTGTCTACTTCATCGGAGACTATCAGAGACAACGAAGAGCCCTCTACGGAAAGCTGAGGAGTTTGGCTGCGGTGTGGAGCTGATCAGAGACTGTGTGGCGGAGCTATCAGACAGGTTCCTGCAGACAAGACTAAGAAACACCTCTAAAAATCGGGACTTTGGCCACATGCTTGTTTCTAAGGACAAACCAGACGTTCTGCTTGAAAGTGATGACGTGGTGTTTGAATTTAAGTGGACTGATGATTCCCAAGAACAAGTGATTTTTTCTGGTTTGTAAAAAAGAGACATCAAAAGCACATGTCTGAGGAGGAACAGACCATCAGTTCCAGGCTGCAGCTGTGGACACCTGTCGATCGCTAGAGATTCAAAGACAGGATTGATGCTGGATTAGATGTGTTAAAAGTGATTATGGACGCTGTCAAATTGATCATGATTTTGATTGCCTGCTTTCAAAAGCAGATATTTTATTTGGAACAAAGGAAATGACCGTTCTGAAAAAAAAAAGATAACTACATTAACTTCCTCATATTACTTGGCAAAATGTGTATTAGTGTATTTTTTTTTAAAAAAACAGAATCTATAATTCCTCTTAACATGATTTTGGAAAAGGAATTTGATATTAGACATTCACAAGCACTCACAAGTTAATGCACACACATTTAATGTGTGTGGGTGTGTGTGAGTGGGTGGATATGTATGATTGGAGGTTCCCTTAACTTTGTTTAGGTTTTTATGTGATTTTTGTTTTGGTTACGGTGCTTTTTTGGTTGGGTTTTGGGGGTTTTTTTTGCTATGGTGGGGGTATTTGTTTTTGCTTTTGTATTTTTTTCTACTCATTTTTGTTAGACTTTTTTTGTTGTTGTTTGTACTTTTTTTAGGGGGGGGGGGGGGGGAGGGGGATGATGTTTTTGAGGATTTTTTGTTGTCTGTTTTTGTGTTTTTTGTTTTTCTCTGTGTGTGTGTGTGTGTGTGTGTGTTGGTGTGTGTGGTGTTGTGTGTGTGTGTGTGTGTGTGTGTGTGTGTTGTTGTGTGTGTGTGTGTGGTTATTTTCGCCTTTGCATACTTTTTTCTCAAGTTATGAAATGAGACATATAAAAACATCCAAGAAAAACAAAAGTAAAGATAAGAAAAAGTTGTGTTCTAAGACTACCTTGAAAGTGATAAATGGGAAAAAAAAGAATAAAAAAAAGAGAGATGATGAGAAAGGGAATTTTAGCAAATAAGTTAAAATATTGACAAGTGTAAAAGTGTGAATGAGTGTGAGAATGTTTACCACCAACAACCATTCGACCCAAGAGCAGTGACTGCACTGAGGAAAAGAAGAGACGCCTTGTTGCCAAGAGCATGGTCAACTTCAAAAGGAGGAACAGTGCAACGACCAACCACAGACCCATCAACCAAATTTCCAGATCACCTGCCTCGGGAGAATCCTCTGAATCTTTTGGCCAGAAAAGATTTCCAGTGAAGATCTACTGAGGATACGCAACCAAACTGACATGGGCACCATCATTATCAAACGAAGATGGAGATGGATTGGGCACATACTCCAGAGAGACACACAATCTGTCGCAAGAACAGCACTGCACTGGACCCCAGACGGCAAGAGAAAGAGAGGAAGACCAAGAACAACATGGACGAGGACAGTGGAATGTGAGATGGAAGCCATGCAGCACTCTTGGAGTTCATTGGCCAGGCTGGACCCAGGATAGGCAGGGGTGAAAGACTTTGTTGCTGCCCTACACACCACTGGGTGTAAAGGAGGAGGAGGAGGAGGAGGAGGGGGGGGGAGGGGAGGGAGGAGTGGAGAGAAACAACTTTACAAACACCAGCGGAGAACAACTTTACAAAACACCAGCGGGAAAACAACTTTACAGACACCTGGAGTGAACCAGACCAACAGACGACTCCCAGTGAATTGCAGCAGATGACAGAAAAAAATTGTGAAGCTGAAATATGAAAGCACTCAAGGAAAAGAAAAGCAGAAAAAAGGAAATAGAAGAACAAGGCAAGCAAAAGAAACCACAAACAACACAGAGAGAGAGAGAGAGAGAGAGAGAGGGAGAGAGAGAGAGAGAGAGAGAGAGAGAGAGATAGAAAATAATGCATGCTCTATTATTCATGTCCATTACAATAGAAGTAAAAAATACAAAAATTCCCTATTCAGTACTCCCAAGGCTGCATATAATGTGATTCTATCACATCGTAGCTGATGACAGGAGAATCTGAAAATCTGATCTCAAAAAAAAAAAAAAAAAAAAAAATGTGCTTTTGTTTATTCTTTTTCGGTTATCTTCAGATAGTCTTTGGGTGGTCCAATTTTCATTTTTTTTTTGGGGGGAGGGGGCACGGTTCTGCTTCATTTATTTTTTATCGTTCTTATTCTTCTTTATTTTCATTCCTTGTTTAACTTCTGTTTTTTTTCACCATTCATTTTCTATCATTTTTCTTTGGTAAAGTGTCCTTCTTACAATTTGTTTTTGCTTTGTGTTGCTTTTTCCTTCTTTTGCTAATACTCTTTTCTTTTCTTCCACTTTTTTTTTTTGCCGTGTTTGTTGTGGTTTTCCTCGTCTTGCTTGAAAGTTTGCATGTATTTCCAAGTCCAGTTTCAAACATCTGGACTTGTCCACCACCTGTACTGAGAAAGCACCTATCTCGCGCAGGTTTCTTTTCACCTCGTCAATACTGTCAAAATCTTCTGTGATTGAGCTTCAACTTCTACTCTCACAATCTCTTTGGGTATTCCTTCATCTTGCCTATTTAATGTACCATATGAGAATGAAACATGGAATCTCGCTGTGTGTCTATCGCATACTGAAACATGAACACCAGGAGCTGAAATCTGGTGAAGGTTCTGCCACACGCTCAAGAAGTCCTAGCGGAATAGAATACACCCAGGATCCGAATGCCGAATACAGGGTATGCACATGCCCCTCTACGTCAAGGAAGTTCTTGTCTCTGAGCAGTAACTGATTACCAGGCTCGTGCAAGGAATTGCAAGCGTAGTCCAGCGGAGTCAAGTGTTTCGTTGTCTTGAAGCAGTCTGCTTCCACCCCAACAGAAATTGCAGGACCTGTGTCTCACTCTCTGACAGCCATGCGCCTGGCAAGATGGAGGGGACATCTTGATGCTTATAAAATGCACATACTAAGTTTTCATTTTAGCATACTGACAATTGCCTCCTTTATGACTTGGTTTACATTTCTTCGCCATACAACAGAAGCAGGCTTATCCACTGTGTCACTGACACACACATTGGATTGTGAAGTGTCTGTTATCTCTCCTTCTTCATGTTGGCACTGGCCAAACTGCTGTGCTCATACCATGTGACCTTTCAACTCCCTATCAGCTGAGAGGCCACACTTTCTTCCTACTTTTCCTTGGCCACTCAGCTGATTTCAGAAAATGGAGATTTTCTTCCGATGAATATTTGCCGTGTTCGTTGTGGTTTTTCCTCGTCTTGCTTGAAAGTTTGTATGTATTTCCGAGTCCAGTTTCAAACATCTGGACTTGTCCACCACCTGCACTGAGAAAGCACCTATCTCGCGCAGGTTTCTTTTCACCTCATTCAATACTGTCAAAATCTTCTGTGGTTAAGTCAAACTTTACTCACAATCTCATTGTGGGTATTCCTCATCTTGCCTATTTAATGTACCCATATGAGAATTGAACCAAGAATCTCATGTGTGTCTATCTTGCATACTGAAACATGACACAGGTCTTAAATCTGGTCAAAGGTTCAGCCCACACTACAGAAGTGCGTAGCGGAATGAATTACACCCAGGTCGAATGCTGAATAAGAGTATGACATTGCCTCTGTTCTAGTGAATTCTTGATTTGAAGTAACTGCATTACCGCTCATCAAGATAGCAAGCGTATCCAGCGGAGTCAAAGTGTTCGTTGTCTAAGCAGCTGCTTCCACCCAACAAAATTCAGGACCTGTATCACACTCAACTGACAGCATGCGGCCTGGCAAAGTATTAGAGGAAATCTTGATCTTTTAATGCTCATCCAGTTTCTCATTTCTACATCTGACAATTGACTCTTATGACTTGGTTTACATTTCCTTCAGCCTATTGATACAAACAAAGCATGCTTATCCACTGTGTCACTGACACACATGATTGAATGGTGATTCATCTTTTCTTGTTTGCATGGCCAATGTTGTGTCATCATGTGACTTTCACTCCTTTAGTGGAGGCCACACTCTTCTTCTACTTTCCTTGGCCACTTCTAGCTGATTCAGAAAATGCAGATTTTCATCATGAATTTGCCAGTGTATTGTGTTTTCTCGTTTGCTTGAAAGTTTGTAATGTATTCCGATCAGTTTCAAATTAATTGGATTTCCACCACCTGCATGAGAAGCTACTATCCGCAGGTTTCTTTTCACCTCTCATACTGTCAAAATCTTCTGTGTTGAGCTTCAACTTCTACTCTCAAATCTCTTTGGTATTCCTTCATCTTGCCTATTTAATGTACCATATGAGAATGAAACATGGAATCTCACTGTGTGTCTATCGCATACTGAAACATGAACACCAGGAGCTGAAATCTGGTCGAAGGTTCTGCCACACGCTCAAGAAGTCGTAGCGGAATAGAATACACCCAGGATCCGAATGCCGAATACAGAGTATGCACATGCCCTCTACGTCCAGGAAGTTCTTGTCTCTGAGCAGTAACTGGATTACCGGCTCGTGCAAGGAATCGCAAGCGTATCCAGCGGAGTCAAGTGTTCGTTGTCTTGAAGCAGTCTGCTTCCACGCCCAACAGAAATTGCAGGACCTGTGTCTCACTCGTCTGACAGGCCATGCGCCTGGCAAGATGGAGGGGACACTTGATGCTTACTAAATGCACATACTAATGTTTCTCATTTCTAGCATACTGACAATTCCTCCTTTATGACTTGGTTTACATTTCCTTCAGCCATGTTACAACAGAAGCAGGCTTATCCACTGTGTCACTGACACACACATTGATGTGAAGTGTCTGTTATCTCTCCTTTCTTCATGTTGGCACTGGCCAAACTGCTGTGGTCATCCATGTGACCTTTCAACTCCCTATCAGCTGAGAGGCCACACTCTTCTTCCTACTTTTCCTTGGCCACACTCAGCTGATTCAGAAAATGGAGATTTTCTTCACGATGAATATTGCCGTGTTCCTTGTGGTTTTCCTCGTCTTGCTTGAAAGTTTGTATGTATTTCCGAGTCCAGTTTCAAACATCTGGACTTGTCCACCACCTGCACTGAGAAAGCACCTATCTCGCGCAGGTTTCTTTTCACCTCGTCAATACTGTCAAAATCTTCTGTGTTGAGCTTCAACTTCTACTCTCACAATCTCTTTGGGTATTCCTTCATCTTGCCTATTTAATGTACCATATGAGAATGAAACATGGAATCTCGCTGTGTGTCTATCGCATACTGAAACATGAACACCAGGAGCTGAAATCTGGTCGAAGGTTCAGCCACACGCTCAAGAAGTCGAAGCGGAATAGAATACACCCAGGATCCGAATGCCGAATACAGAGTATGCACATGCCCCTCAACGTCCAGGAAGTTCTTGTCTCTGAGCAGTAACTGCATTACCCGGCTCGTGCAAGGAATCGCAAGCGTAGTCCAGCGGAGTCAAGTGTTCGTTGTCTTGAAGCAGTCTGCTTCCACGCCCCAACAGAAATTGCAGGACCTGTGTCTCATCTCGTCTGACAGGCCATGCGCCTGGCAAGATGGAGGGGACATCTTGATACTTACTAAATGCACATACTATGTTTCTCATTTCTAGCATACTGACAATTACCTCTTTAAGACTTGGTTTACATTTCCTTCAGCCATGTACAACAGAAGCAGACTTATCCACTGAGTCACTGACACACACATTGGATGTGAAGTGTCTGTTATCTCTTCTTTCTTCATGTTGGCACTGGCCAAACTGCTGTGCTCATCCATGTGACCTTTTAACTCCCTATCAGCTGAGAGCCACACCCTTCTTCCTACTTTTCCTTGGCCAGACTCAGCTGATTCAGAAAATGGAGATTTTCTACCGATGAATATTGCCGTGTTCGTTGTGGTTTTCCTCGTCTTTCGTGAAAGTTTGTATGTATTTCCGAGTCCAGTTTCAAATATCTGGACTTGTCCACCACCTGCACTGAGAAAGCACCTATCTCGCGCAGGTTTCTTTTCACCTCGTCAATACTGTCAAAATCTTCTGTGTTGAGCTTCAACTTCTACTCTCACAATCTCTTTGGGTATTCCTTCATCTTGTCTATTTAATGTACCATATGAGAATGAAAATGGAATCTCGCTGTGTGTCTATCGCATACTCAAACATGAACACCAGGAGCTGAAATCTAGTCGAAGAATCTGCCACACGCTCAAGAAGTCGTAGCGGAATAGAATACACCCAGGATCCGAATGCCGAATACAGAATATGCACATGCCCCTCTACGTCCAGGAAGTTCTTGTCTCTGAGCAGTAACTGGATTACCGGCTCGTACAAGGAATCGCAAGCGTAGTCCAGCGGAGTCAAGCGTTCGTTGTCTTGATACAGTCTGCTTCCACGCCCAAACAGAAATTGCAGAACCTGTGTCGCACTCGTCTGACAGGCCATGCGCGTGGCAAGATGGAGGGGACATCTTGATACTTACTAAATGCACATTCTATGTTTCTCATTTCTAACATACTGACAATTACTCCTTTATGACTTGGTTTACATTTCCTTCAGCCATGTACAACAGAAGCAGGCTTATCCACTGTGTCACTGACACAGACACTCCATGTGAAGTGTCTGTTTATCTCTCCTTTCTTCATGTTGGCACTGGCCAAACTGCTGTGGTCATCCAGGTGACCTTTTAACTCCCTATCAGCTGAGAGGCCACACTCTCTCTTCCTACTTTTACTTGGCCAGACTCAGCTGATTCAGAAAATGGAGATTTTCTTCCGATGAATATTGCCATGTTCGTTGAGGTTTTCCTCGTCTTGCTTGAAAGTTTGTATGTACTTCCGATCCATTTCAAATCTGGACTTGTCCACCACCTGCACTGAGAAAGCACCTATCTCGCGCAGGTTTCTTTTCACCTCATCAATACTGTCAAAATCTTCCCGTGTTGAGCTTCAACTTCTCTCTCCACAATCTCTTTGGGTATTCCTTCATCTTGCCTATTTAATGTACCATATGAGAATGAAACATGGAATCTCGCTGTGTGTCTATCGCATACTGAAACATGAACACCAGGAGCTGAAATCTGGTCGAGGGTCAGCCACACGCTCAAGAAGTCGTAGCGGAATAGAATACACCCAGGATCCGAATGCCGAATACAGAGTATGCACATGCCCTCTACGTCCAGGAAGTTCTTGTCTCTGAGCAGTAACTGCATTACCGCTGTACAAGGAATCGCAAGCGTAGTCCAGCGGAGTCAAGCTGTTCGTTGTCTTGATACAGTCTGCTTCCACGCCCAAACAGAAATTGCAGAACCTGTGTCGCACTCGTCTGACAGGCCATGCGCGTGGCAAGATGGAGGGGACATCTTGATACTTACTAAATGCACATTCTATGTTTCTCATTTCTAACATACTGACAATTACTTCCTTTATGACTTGGTTTACATTTCCTTCAGCCATGTACAACAGAAGCAGGCTTATCCACTGTGTCACTGACACAGACATCCATGTGAAGTGTCTGTTATCTCTCCTTTCTTCATGTTGGCACTGGCCAAACTGCTGTGGTCATCCAGGTGACCTTTTAACTCCCTATCAGCTGAGAGGCCACACTCTCCTTCCTACTTTTACTTGGCCAGACTCAGCTGATTCAGAAAATGGAGATTTTCTTCCGATGAATATTGCCAGTGTTCGTTGAGGTTTTCCTCGTCTTGCTTGAAAGTTTGTATGTACTTCCGAATCCAATTTCAAACATCTGGACTTGTCCACCACCTGCACTGAGAAAGCACCTATCTCGCGCAGTTTTCTTTTCACTCATCAATACTGTCAAAATCTTCCGTGTTGAGCTTCAACTTCTGCTCTCACAATCTCTTTGGGTATTCCTTCATCTTGCCTATTTAATGTACCATATGAGAATGAAACATGGAATCTCGCTGTGTGTCTATCGCATACTGAAACATGAACACCAGGAGCTGAAATCTGGTCGAGGGTTCAGCCACACGCTCAAGAAGTCGTAGGGAATAGAATACACCCAGGATCCGAATGCCGAATACAGAGTATGCACATGCTCCACTACGTCCAGGAAGTTCTTGTCTCTGAGCAGTAACTGCATTACCGGCTCGTGCAAGGAATCGCAAGCGTAGTCCAGCGGAGTCAAGTGTTTGTTGTCTTGAAGCAGTCTGCTTCCACGCCCAAACAGAAATTGCAGGACCTGTGTCTCACTCAACTGACAGGCTATGCGCCTGGCAAGATGGAGGAGACATCTTGATACTTACTTAATGCACATACTATGTTTCTCATTTCTAGCATACTGACAATTCCCTCCTTTATGACTTGTTTACATTTCCTTCAGCCATGTACAACAGAAGCAGGCTTATCCACTGTGTCACTGACACAGACATTCCATGTGAAGTGTCTGTTATCTCTCCTTTCTTCATGTTGGCACTGGTCAAACTGCTGTGGTCAATCCATTGACCTTTCACTCCCTTCACTGAAGGCCACACTCTTTTTCCTTTTTTCCTTGCACACTCAGCTGTTTCAAAAATGGAATTTTCTTCCGATGAATATGCCGTTTTGTTGTGGTTTTCCTCATCTGCTTGAAAGTTTGCAAGATTTCGAGTCCAGTTTCAAACTCTGGATTGTCCACCACCTGCACTGAGAAAGCACCATCTCTCGCAGGTTCTTTTCACCTCATAATACTGTCAAAAATCTTCTGTGTTGAGCTTCAACTTCTACTCTCACAATCCTTTGGGATTCCTTCATCTTGCCTATTTAATGTACCATATGAGATGAAACTGGAATCTCGTGTGTGTCTATCGATACTGAAACATGACACCAGGAGCTGAATCTGTCGAAGGTTCAGCCCACGCTCAAGAAGTCTAGCGGAATAGAATACACCCAGATCGAATGCGATCAGGTTGCACATGCTCCACTCGCCAGGAAGTTTTTTCTGAGAGTATGCTTAGCTGTGCAAGGAATCGCAAGCGTAGTCCAGCGGAGTCAAGTGTTCGTTGTCTTGAAGCAGTCTGCTTCACGCCCCAACAGAAATGCAGACTGTGTCTCACTCGTTGACAGGCATGCGCCTGGCAAGATGGAGGGGACATATTGATGTTTGTGTGTGTATGTGTGTGTGAGAGTGTGTTGTGTGTCTGTGTATGTGTCTTGTGTGTATGTGTGTATGTCTGTGTGTCTGTGTGTGTCTGTGCGTGAGTGAGTGTGATTGTGTGTAAAACATTATCCGATTGAAAAAAATCATATGCCTATTTTTTTAAACATCTAGGATGTTTTATGTTGTTGTTTTTTTCTTTTCTTTTTTATTATAATTTTATTGGTAGTTTGTCTCCCCCCCCCCCCTCAATAACGATGCTAGTCTAAAAAAAAATTCCCTTTTATCCAAATGTATGATTTATATTACATGTACAATTTTTGATAGATAGTGGTGGATTGATGTTTTCAGTTGTTTATTTCATTTTGTTCTCTTGTTTGCTCCTTATCTACTAACGCTTTTCTTTTTTTCCATAATCAAAATTTTTTACTCTTACTTCTGATTTTTGTCTTCTGAAAGAGTGCATTTTATTACCTAATCATATATAGTGTCCTTTATTCTTGTGTGTTGTTTGGTACTGCGTAAAGTCTTATTGTTTAGTATATTTTCAACTTGATGTATCTCTGAAAAGGGCGGGGACTGGATGTAAAAAAGCACACGAGTGCTTATCTATTATCCTCGAAAAAAAGACTTTGCCTTGCCTTCCCTTGCCTACTAAATGCACATACTAGGTTTGTCATTTCTAGCATACTGACAATTGCCTCCTTTATGACTTGGTTTACATTTCTTTCAGCCATGTACAACAGAAGCAGGCTTATCCACTGTGTCACTGACACACACATTGGATGTGAAGTGTCTGTTATCTCTCCTTTCTTCATGTTGGCACTGGCCAAACTGCTGTCCTCATCCATGTGACCTTTCAACTCTCTATCAGCTGAGAGGCCACACTCTTCTTCCTACTTTTCCTTGGCCACACTCAGCAGATTCAGAAAATGGAGATTTTCTTCTGATGAATATTGCCGTGTTTGTTGTGGTTTTCCTCATCTTGCTTGAAAGTTTGCAAGTATTTCCGAGTCCAGTTTCAAACATCTGGACTTGTCCACCACCTGCACTGAGAAAGCACCTATCTCGCGCAGGTTTCTTTTCACCTCGTCAATACTGTCAAAATCTTCTGTGTTGAGCTTCAACTTCTACTCTCACAATCTCTTTGGGTATTCCTTCATCTTGCCTATTTAATGTACCATATGAGAATGAAACATGGAATCTCGCTGTGTGTCTATCGCATATTGAAACATGAACACCAGGAGCTGAAATCTGGTCGAAGGTTCAGCCACACACTCAAGAAGTCGTAGCGGAATAGAATACACCCAACCAGCCGCCATGGCGCAGTGGTTAGCGCCGTGGATTCCGGACTGGAAGGTCGCGGGTTCGAATCCCATAAGTCATAGGGATTTTTTCGGGCTCCGGCCGGCTCCTACCCAGAGTGAGTGTGCTGTGGGCTCAGTGGGGAGACTGGGACCACACAGTCGAGCTTCATCCACTTTACGGATGCGAATTTGAGAGTGTTGCTCAAATTACCTGACCAACACTGCAGGTGTCTGTATCTCTCGGGCCTGGTTGACGCCGGGATATATTATGACAGTAAGCGTAGAGAACAACCCTGTCAAGTAGTCTCAAAGCGGATGCACCTCCACAGCAGCATCATTACATCATCCTCATCATCATTGATCATCATGCAATAATAAAAATTGCCTCTGATTCGGTGGCCTCCGTTGCTCTGGTCTCATGGTGACCTCAGATTCGGTTTCCCCATACGCTTCTGTGCCTGTGGTGAATTTGTGTCAAAGCCTTTGGGGTTGGGGGTTCGTGGGGAGGCGGTCGTTGGAGGGACGTTGTGGTGGTCGCCACCTTGGGTGGGTGACTCACTCAGTCTGGCTCCGCGACTGAGCTAATACTGTCGTTAGTAGGGGGCTTAGTAGGTGGTGTCCTGCGTATGTTAGCTCAGAACAGGCACCACTGAACACCACCAAAGTGACCCAGCAGAAGTGCAGGGCCCCTCTGGCTGGTGGCCCCGCGGCGGCCTAATATTGATGAGCTTCCTGTGGACTCCCGACCCCGGGGGTGAGACACAACGAATCTGGGTATGGCTGTAGCGGGGAGATTGAAATGAGCGGCGTGGGAACAGCAGTACGGGAGCGTCACAGAAGACGAGGCAGCAAAAAAAAAAAAAAAAAAAAAAAAAAAAAAAAATACACCCAGGATCCGAATGCCGAATACAGAGTATGCACATGCCCTTCTACGGCCAGGAAGTTTTTCTCTCTGAGCAGTAACTGAATTACCGGCTCGTGCAAGGAATCGCAAGCGTAGTCCAGCGGAGTCAAGTGTTCGTTGTCTTGAAGCAGTCTGCTTCCACGCCCCAACAGAAATTGCAGGACCTGTGTCTCACTCCACTGACAGGCCATGCGCATGGGAAGATGGAGGGGACACCTTGATACTTACTAAATGCACATACTATGTTTCTCATTTCTAGCATACTGACAATTGCATCCTTTATGACTGGGTTTACATTTCCTTCAGCCATGTACAACAGAAGCAGGCTTATCCACTGTGTCACTGACACACATATTGGATGTGAAGTGTCTGTTATCTCTCCTTTCTTCATGTTGGTACTGGCCAAACTGCTGTCCTCATCCATGTGACCTTTCAACTCCCTATCAGCTGAGAGGCCACACTCTTCTTCCTACTTTTCCTTGTCCACACTCAGCTGAGTCAGAAAATAGAGATTTTCTTCCGATGAATATTGCCGTGTTCGTTGAGGTTTTCCTCGTCTTGCTTGTAAGTTTGTATGTATTTCCGAGTCCAGTTTCAAACATCTGGACTTGTCCACCACCTGCACTGAGAAAGCACCTATCTCGGGCAGGTTTCTTTTCACCTCATCAATACGGTCAAAATCTTCAGTGTTGAGCTTCAACTTCTACTCTCACAATCTCTTTGGGTATTCCTTCATCTTGAATATTTAATGTACCATATGAGAATGAAACATGGAATCTCGCTGTGTGTCTATCGCATACTGAAACATGAACACCAGGAGCTGAAATCTGGTCGAAGGTTCTGCCACACGCTCAAGAAGTCGTAGCGGAATAGAATACACCCAGGATCTGAATGCCGAATACAGAGTATGCACATGCCCCTCTCCATCCAGGAAGTTCTTGTCTCTGAGCACTAACCGGATTACAGGCTCGTGCAAGGAATCGCAAGCGGAGTCCAGCGGAGTCAAGTGTTTGTTGTCTTGAAGCAGTCTGCTTCCACACCCCAAAAGAAATTGCAGGACCTGTGTCTCACTCGTCTGACAGGCCATGCGCCTGGCAAGATGGAGGGGACATCTTGATACTTACTAAATGCACATTCTATGTTTGTCATTTCTAATATACTGACAATTGCCTCCTTTATGACTTGGTTTACATTTCCTTCAGCCATGTACAACAGAACCAGGCTTATCCACTGTGTCACTGACACACACAGTGGATGTGAAGTGTCTGTTATCTCTCCTTTCTTCATGTTGGCACTGGCCAAACTGCTGTGCTCATCCATGTGACCTTTTAACTCCCTATCAGCTGAGAGGCCACACTCTTCTTCCTACTTTTAATAAGTGTATGCGGATGCACACACAAAGACATAGACAAACACACACACACACACACACACACACACACACACACACACACACACACACACACACACACACACTGGCTTAATCTTTGACTTTGAAATAAGTATTCAATTGAAGAAATCGCTCTTTGTTATTTTCCAATTTCAAATTCTACTTGCATGATCTGAATACAAGTTTCTTTTTTCATAAAGATACTTGATTGGATCAAGGAAAAGGAATCGGCACTGTCAATGCACCACATGCACATTGAATAGCGTATTCAATTTTCTTGTTTTTGGAGTTGTTCTCATTGTTCTTCCTCTTTGTGTTCTTCTTCTTGTTCTTCTCCTTCTGCATTCTCTAGAGCCATATGGCATAGAATGCGCAGTGGATGGTTTTCTGCACCGTCAATGTACCACATGGAAATTGAATAGGGATTTCATTATCATAAAGCTTTGCTAAAGTTCCGCAGTTCTCTCTTTCTCAAAGTGTTGAGCTTCAACTTCTGCTCTCAGAATCTCTTTGGGTATTCCTTCATCTTGCCTATTTAATGTACCATATGAGAATGAAACATGGAATCTCACTGTGTGTCTATCGCATACTGAAACATGAACACCAGGAGCTGAAATCTGGTCGAAGGTTCTGCCACACGCTCAAGAAGTCGTAGCGGAATAGAATACACCCAGGATCCGAATGCCGAATACAGAGTATGCCTATGCCCCTCTACGTCCAGGAAGTTCTTGTCTCTGAGCAGTAACTGCATTACCGGCTCGTGCAAGGAATCGCAAGCGTAGTCCAGCGGAGTCAAGTGTTCGTTGTCTTGAAGCAGTCTGCTTCCACGCCTCAACAGAAATTACAGGACCTGTGTCTCACTCAACTGACAGGCCATGCGCCTGGCAAGATGGAGGGGACATCTTGATGCTTACTTAACCCTTACACTGGCCCACTTCCACACTATACTTAGTACAGCCACCGGTCAATTAACAGACAGAAAAACACAGAAAAACGGTCATTTTTTAAATGCTGTCTTATTTCTCTTTCCATGCATATTTGAACAATACATATTGAATAAAAGTTGTTCAGAATTGAACAAAGAACAATACAAACACATTTTTAGGGGGTTAGTAAAACATAATAGTTCACATACCTGGATGAAATGTAGAAAAACAGGTTTTTTTTTCCCAGTGCAAGGTCCAGGTAAGAATAACACACTCCACAGTCACCAAAAACAGGATATTTAGTCACCACAAGATGCTAAAGTCTCTTTGATGTTGACTCTCCACCACATATCAGGCTACAGGGTCCAATACACAGATATAAGTTGAATAAATTTTAGGTACAAATCCAGGTAAAAATGTCCGTTCTGCTTCCGCATAAAAAAACTCCTTTTTTTTTTTGGTAAAGATATATGAAGAAAAAATAACTGGTTGCCTCAGATACACACAAGAAAAATAAACTAGATTATAGCACAACACTTTCCAAAGAAACAGTCCATGTATATGTTGTACAGGTGAGCCTCTGTAATTAGTTGTCACCTGCACGCTCCCTCAGGACTCTTAGATAGTCAACCTTGGTGTGGTAAACTTCAAAACATACAGGAACACACAGAGTAACTTGGCACTGTTCACACTGGTAGCTGGACTGTTTCCTTTTGAATCCCTCCATGTTTTTTCGTGCTGGATTGCAGGCAACACAATCCCGTGCCGGACGCTTCCGTTTGGCACCGACTTGGGCCACATTGTGGCTTGGTCGGTGTGTCCCAATCAGTCGTCTGGGTGGGTTGGCTGCCTTCCTTCCTCGTGCTGCAGGCTGTGGGGCATCAGGGGCAGAGGCAATCAGCTGATGAAGAAGCTGCCTCCTGAACTCGTGGTGGGAAAGCTTCACGGGTGCAAACTTCCGGTGCAGATGGTAGGCATTGCACATTGCCACCGTGAACAAATAAAAAAAAAGCTTCCTCCACCACTTGTTGGTCTTCCTCAAAAGGGAATAATTTTTCAGCATCTGGTCTGAGGTGTCTACACCCCCCATGCATTGTATGTAGTTGACAATGCACAGGGGTTTCCAGATGGAGTCTCCGTTGTCGTCCCTTTTGTCCAGCTTCATCTCCTGCGGTGGGTGAATGGTTGACAGCATGTTGACATCCCGCTTGTCATGGTACTTCACCGCAAGGAGATGGTCGTTGTGCCGGAAGATGCTCTGCCCCTGTGTCAGCTGAATGTTGTCACCTCGTCGCCTCTGCTTTTTAAAGGCCTCAGGCATGCCGTGTCTGGTTGTACGGACTGTACCGCAGGCATAGGTGTTGAAGAGGTACAGCTGGGTGAAGAGCTCTGGACTGGTGTAATAATTGTCCATGTATATCCTATGGCCTTTGTCTAGCAGACCTCCAAAAGCCAGGACACCCAGCACAACCCGAGATGTGGTACTCAGGCCCTCTTCAAGATCAAGTGCCTCGGTCACATCTGTAGATGGCGTGGACCCTTGGTATATGTCCATAGAGAGGACATACCCGCTTTTTGCCTCACAGGCCTCATACAGCTTGATACCAAACTTGTCTGGTTTTGCTGGGTTGTACACTCGGAAGCGCAGTCTCCCTTTCCATGGGCAAGTCGCTTCATCGAAGCTGATGTCCTGCTCTGGAGTGTACACCTCAGCAAATCGCAGACGAAGATGGGTAAAGAATGGCCGGATTTTGTAAAGCGGGTCAGAACCATCACTTAGGGTGTTGTCCACCAGATGAAAATGGCTGAGGATTGCCTGAAACCTCACCAGAGACATATTCTTCGAGAAGAAGGGAGTGGAGGTGGCTTCATCCTGGCTCCAGTACTCCTCAATGGTGGCTTTGAGGACCAGGCCCATCAAGATGACCAGGGAGAAGAAGACCCGCATCTCTGCTGCTGTGACATCTGACCAGCGATGCAGCCTGAAAAAAATAAAAATAATCATAAATGATCTATACTGTTTTCACACACACACACACACACACACACACACACACACACACACACACACGCACACACACACACACACACACACACACACACGCACACACACTACATACACACACACTGAAGTGTTTCAGCTGAGACTATAAACTGAATCCCTGTGTGTGAAAGTATGCAGAACATAAAATAAAATACACATACACAAAATAAAGTATACACAAAATGTCACAAACATTCAAAATAAACTAAACACATAATGCACACACTCATAATAACAAATATGCCATGCATCCATAAACACTCCAACAAGTTCACAAACAATTCATCTGGCTGATGACTGCAGTCAAGTTTGTGTGCTGTTTCTTCTGTAGATATATATATCTACAATCTAACAAACAAAAACTCTTCCCATCTCCAACTCTGAAAAAACAACACAACAGAGCACAAAAAACATAATATAGTGGCTCATCACACACACACACACACACACACACACACACACACACACACACACACACACACACACACACACACACACACACACAAACACACACACACACAAACACACACACTTTTTACTTGAATATTTGTAACACTTTCCATGAAATAAAAACTGGTAATTATGAACACAATCTACACGAAAATATCACTCTAAAACAATACAAAAAAAAAAAAGGAAGAAGAAATAGGAACGAGAAAGAAAAAGAAAACTGAATCTATATGACAGTGAAAAACTCTAGATCAAAGCTCGTGTACTTACCGCGAGTGCGGTTTCAACGCTCCTGCATCGATCTTTCGTTGAGCGAACAGGTTCGTTTGCACAACCAGCCTGTCGATCACCCCATCATCAATAAATAATTGAAAAAAGTCCAGCGGCTGAGGATTGACTGGAAAGTCTTCAACATTGAGCGCATTTGGACGCTGAAAAGGCATGTTGACAACAGCACCTCCATCTCCCTCACTACTCCAGCCAGATCGAGCGTCGCCGTCAAAGTCGCGGTTGTTTGGAGCCTGATCTAAATCCCTCAGATCCCCAGTCAGCATCAGCTCCCCCAGATAGTCATCTTCTTCTGGATTCACTTCATCGATGTTTGCATTCCCCAACAAATCGTCGAAGTATTCAGCAAACAAGTTGCGTTGGCGAGGCATGTTTCGGCGCGCTGCCATCTTGCCGAGTTTGAAATCGGTTCGCCGAGTGCCGAGTATATTTAGCGATCGCGTACTCTAAAACTACTTCCAAGTACACAAAAAACAGGTTGCCGGGCCTCTCTCATGAATATGCTAATGAGATACAGTGGAACAAAGAGGTTTCCCATCCAAGAACGGTAACTGTAAACGGTCAAAGTGACCTACCCCCCCCAACGACTATAGTCGCGACTGCCAGTCAACGGCATACGAAAGATGCGCGACTATAGTCGCGACAACCAGCGTAAGGGTTAATGCACATACTATGTTTCTCATTTCTAGCATACTGACAATTACCTACTTTATGACTGGGTTTACATTTCCTTCAGCCATGTACAACAGAAGCAGGCTTATCCACTGTGTCACTGACACACACATTGGATGTGAAGTGTCTGTTATCTCTCCTTTCTTCATGTTGGCACTGGTCAAACTACTGTGGTCATCCATGTGACCTTTTAACTCCCTATCAGCTGAGAGGCCACACTCTTCTTCCTACTTTTCCTTGGCCAGACTCCGCTGATTCAGAAAATGGAGATTTTCTTCCGATGAATATTGTCGTGTTCGTTGTGGTTTTCCTCGTCTTGCTTGAAAGTTTGTATGTATTTCCGAGTCCAGTTTCAAGCATCTGGACTTGTCCACCACCTGCACTGAGAAAGCACCTATCTCGCGCAGGTTTTTTTTCAGCTCATCAATACTGTCAAAATCTTCTGTCTTGAGCTTCAACTTCTGCTCTCAGAATCTCTTTGGGTATTCCTTCATCTTGCCTATTTAATGTACCATATGAAAATGAAACATGGAATCTCGCTATGTGTCTATCGCATACTGAAACATGAACACCAGGAGCTGAAATCTGGTCGAAGGTTCAGCCACACGCTCAAGAAGTCGTAGCGGAATAGAATACACCCAGGATCCGAATGCTGAATACAGAGTATGCACATGCTCCTCTACGTCCAGGAAGTTCTTGTCTCTGAGCAGTAACTGCATTACCGGCTCGTGCAAGGAATCGCAAGCGTAGTCCAGCGGAGTCAAGTGTTCGTTGTCTTGAAGCAGTCTGCTTCCACGCCCCAACAGAAATTGCAGGACCTGTGTCTCACTCGTCTGACAGGCCATGCGCCTGGCAAGATGGAGGAGACATCTTGATACTTACTAAATGCACATACTAAGTTTCTCATTTCTAACATACTGACAGTTACCTCCTTTATGACTTGATTTACATTTCTTTCAGCCATGTACAACAGAAGCAGGCTTATCCACTGTGTCACTGACACAGACATTCCATGTGAAGTGTCTGTTATCTCTCCTTTCTTCATGTTGGCACTGGCCAAACTGCTGTGGTCATCCATGTGACCTTTTAACTCCCTATCAGCTGAGAGGCCACACTCTTCTTCCTACTTTTCCTTGGCCACTCAGCTGATTCAGAAAATGGAGATTTTCTTCCGATGAATATTGCCGTGTTTGTTGTGGTTTTCCTCGTCTTGCTTGAAAGTTTGTATGTATTTCCGAGTCCAGTTTCAAACATCTGGACTTGTCCACCACCTGCACTGAGAAAGCACCTATCTCGCGCAGGTTTCTTTTCACCTCATTAATACTGTCAAAATCTTCTGTGGCCATTAAAGTACAAACACTGCACAAGAGAAGGAAGGTGGCAGATTAGTTAAGGCGTTCGCCTGCCAACAAGTAAACACTCAGTTTCTGAACGCACAGACTATGTGTGCATACTTGTCACTTCCAGCGTACTGACAATTGCTTCTTTCATGAATGGGGCAGCATTTGCTTCCCCTATCTTTGGGGTGACTTTCTTTGGAAATGAATGTTGTTCCCCATATCTACTGGCTGACAGTTGCTTACTTAATGTATGAGATGACTGTTGGCTCTGTTCTATGTAGCATGATAAATTTAAAAGTATATGCGGATGCACACACACAAAGACGTAGACAAACACACACACACACACACACACACACACACACACACACACACACACACACATGGCTTAATCTGTGACTTTGAAATAAGTATTCAATTGAAGAAATCGCTCTTTGTTGTTTTCCAATTTCAAATTCTACCTGCATGATCTGAATACAATTTTCTCTTTTTTTATAAAGATACTTGATTGGATCAAGGAAAAGGAATCGGCATTGTCAATGCACCACATGCACATTGAATAGCGTATTCAATTTTCTTGTTTTTGGGGTTGTTCTCATTGTTCTTCCTCTTTGTGTTCTTCTTTTTGTTCTTCTCCTTCTGCATTCTCTAGAGCCATATGGCATAGAATGCGCAGTGGATTGTTTTCTGCACCGTCAATGTACCACATGGAAATTCAATAGCGATTTCATTATCATAAAGCTTTGCTAAAGTTCCGCAGGTCTGTCTTTCTCAAAGTGTTGAGCTTCAACTTCTACTCTCACAATCTATTTGGGTATTCCTTCATCTTGCCTATTTAATGTACTATGTGAGAATGAAACATGGAATCTCGCTGTGTGTCTATCGCATACTGAAACATGAACACCAGGAGCTGAAATCTGGTCGAAGGTTCAGCCACACGCTCAAGAAGTCGTAGCAGAATAGAATACACCCAGGATCCGAATGCCGAATACAGAGTATGCACATGCCCCTCTATGTCCAGGAAGTTCTTCTCTCTGAGCAGGAACTGCATTACCGGCTTGTGCAAGGAATCGCAAGCGTAGTCCAGCGGAGTCAAGTGTTCGTTGTCTTGAAGCAGTCTGCTTCCACGCCCAAACAGAAATTGCAGGACCTGTGTCTCACTCGTCTGACAGGCCATGCGCATGACAAGATCGAGGGGACATCTTGATACTTACTAAATGCACATTCTATATTTCTCATTTCTAACATACTGACAATTACCTCCTTTATGACTTGGTTTACATTTCCTTCAGCCATGTACAACAGAAGCAGGCTTATCCACTGTGTCACTGACACAACATTCCATGTGAAGTGTCTGTTATCTCTCCTTTCTTCATGTTGGCACTGGCCAAACTGCTGTGGTCATCCATGTGACCTTTCAACTCCCTATCAGCT
>JASPKP010009732.1:0-10013 GCA_030674155.1 Stramonita haemastoma
ATTTTTATAAATTGGTTTTGGATTTTTCCCCCCCCATTTTGAGGAAAACCGACCGATTCGGGAATGTATGCTGGTATGTGCGTTTTCTGTAACCCACATACGGACATGAATTAAAAGGATCTTTTACATGTATTTTTTTGGCCTTCTCTTTTGAATACACAAAAGGACTTAAAGTAGGGCGGGTTGCTTTTTAAAAGTTTACCTGGGAAAATTTGAAAAAAAACCCTCCTTTAAAATTCACCAGACGTTGTCAAGATTTCCAAACCCACGATTTTTCTGGGATTCAGGGGTGGGAAAGCGACCTGAACCACTTTTATGCCTTTGCTCTTTTTCTTTAAAAAGGGCTATCCCTCTCATTCTGTTGATGTATGTGGGAAGGGAGTCCTTTGTTACCTTACTTGCGAGTTAAAGGACATAAAACATACTACAACAGACAGAATACATACAAAAACAAACGACATACATAACAGACAGACAGACAGACAGACATACCCATCCACAACACACACACACTACACAAACAACACCCCACATATATATATATATATAAAAATCTTTTTTCAAATTTTATTTATATATTTATATAAATATATAAATTATATATATATTATAATATAATATATATATCAAATGATATAATGGATCATGATAAATGTAAATCATTACTGTTACCCCCGGAAAAGATAATGACAGACAGCCCAGACCGACAGACAGCCAAACAGACGCAAAAACACCCCGATAAAAAACAAACGACAGACTGCCCCGACTGATGGCAGATAGACCAAAGACAAACAAACAGGGGACAAACAAAAACCCCCGCCGTTTATAGTAATGTTTTTCCAAAAATTCAGGGGACTTTCAGATGGTGAACTTTTTATGCTTAAGAGGTTTAGCATACAAGGGTTTATTGCATGCATTCATTTTAACAGAGGTGTTTTTTTTTCGAATCTTTTTGAAGATTACTTTTCCGCACATAAGTTCATTGAAAAAAGTTGTGTGGTTGTTGTTGTGTTGGTTTGTGTCCCGTGCGGCGGCGGCGTCGGCGCGCGCGGGGTGTGTGTGTGTGGCGTGCGGCGTGCGTGCGTGGTGTGTGGGGGTGCGTGTGCGGCGGCGTTGCGTCGTGTGTGGGCGGGTGATGCTGCGTGTGTAAACGAGAAAGGTTTTCTAGTGTGCATGCAAGCCTCATGGCAATTTTTTTATTACAGATGGTGTCAATCATTGAATGGCGCTAATAGTGTTAAAAGAAATGGAAGCTGTTTTAAAAAAGAAAGAAGAGAGAGAGGAGAGGAAGAGAGAGAGAGAGAGGAGAGAAGAGAGAGAAAGAGAGAGAGAGAGAGGAGAGAGAAGAGAGAGAAGAGGGAGGGGAAGAGGGAGAGAAGGGGAAGAAGGAAGAGGGGAGAGGAGGAAGAAGAGAGAGAGAAAAACTTTTATTGCAATGAAGTGGACTTTTACTTGCTTTGTTTTCGTTCCCACAAGGCCCGATTAACCAAGGGGAATGTTTGTGATGCGATCTCCCCCCCCCCCCCCCCCCCCCCCCCCCCCCCCCCCCACACACACAATTTTGGGGTACCGCTTCCGATTTGGGGGGAAAAAAAGCTAAAATTTAGTTCCAAACGCCCAAAGAAGAGGCTATGGCAGTAAACCCAATAGCAAATGTTTGATGCAAGAAAATAAAGGTTTTTGTTTAGATTTTCTTTTTTTCTTTTTTTTTTCTTTTTTTTTACGCAAAAAATGGCAAATCAAAAAAAAAAAGTGTAGATTTACAGTTTGCTTTTTTACAAGGGTGAAAAAAATTTTCTTTTTTTTTTTCTTTTTTCTTTTGTACATGGGTCAACTGTTTTTTTGCTGTGAGTAACAAAACGTTTTACAATTTTAACGAAAGATGGTAAACAGCTTCTTTTTTAAAGGGTTGTAAAAGTGTCTACAACAATTGCATTCCCGGGGTGAAATTTTTTAAAACAAATGGTGTGCGTTTTTTTTATTCAAAAAAATCCAAACTAATTCATCGGGGAGGTGTCAAGTTATCGATGGCAGACGTACGGTCCGTTTCGTAAATGCAGATTTTGAAGGTTTCGAATTTTTTTGCAGAAATGTAAAACCCCCTTATTGCAACTGAAATACAGTTTTAAGCGGGACAAACTGAAAGCTTTTATTGAGAGGGGCGAAGCTCTTTATTGCAGTTGGGGCAAAACTTTTATAGAAAATTTTTGGAAAAGCTGTTTATTGCAGAGGGGGCAAAGTTTTTTTTATTGCGAGGGGGCGAAGCGTTTATTGCAGAGGGGTAAACGGGTTTTTTTTGCAGAGGGGCAAAGCTGTGTATTGCAGATGGGGCAAGCTGTTAGCAGATGGGGAAGCTGTGTATTGGCGAGGGGGCGAAGCTGTTATTGCAGATGGGCGGGCGTAATTGGAGGGGGGCGAAAAGTAAAAACATTGGGGCGAAGCTGTTGACTAAAAGGAAGTGAGCTTTTGACGCAGATGAGTAAAAGCTTTTGACGCAGAAAAGTGAAGCTTTTGACCAGATAAGTTTAAAGTTTTCGGCTGTGATGTGGTCGGGGGCTGCAGACCCCGGGCGACAGGGGCTGGAGGGGGGGGCGAAAAACCAAAAGGGGGCCCCCCCCCACATGCGCAAAAAACGAAAGTGTTGTACAATTTAACCATGTTTTTTTTAATTTATTTATTTTTTTTTTTTTTTTTTCTTTTTTTTTTTTAATTTATCACTGTATTTTTCACTGCAGTTTTCTCTGCGTGAAATTGGGGGGGCGTTCTCCTGGGGGGGAAGTGCGTCCCCCACGGTGCGCCCCCCCCATTTTTATTTTTTCTTTCTTTTTCCTGTACAACGTTTTTCTTTTTCCTGTCAGGGGGTTTTTTTTTTTTTTTTTTTTTTTTTTTTTTTTTACAGAATTTTCCCAGGAAAACCCCTTTTTGCCGTGTGTTCTTTTATTGCGCTATATAATTATGTGTAACACAGGGGGATTTGGGTTTTCGCTCACCCGAAAGCTAGCGCCCAGACCACCTTTAATGGTGAATGGATGGGGGAAAATTTTTTGAGCCAACGGGATTGGGACCCCGCACTCTCCCCCCGGACTTTTTCGCTTTCTGACGGGGCGCGTTACCTTTTGACCACCGATCCATCTTATGTCCCCTGACATGCAATTGGACAACAGGCCCCTGTTTGTATTGTTACTCAAAAGGCGTTACATATTGTGACAACACGCGGGGTTATTTTACAGCATTATGTCAGCGTTACTAAAATTCCTTAAATTTTGTTTTGCCCACAAAAAATAAAATTTTAAATTCATAAATAAAGCTAAATGCTTGGAAAACTAAATATTCAAAAGATTTTTCTGACTTGTTTGCTATTTTATCATCCACCATATACGTTTGATTGCCCTGTGCTCATTGCCTGTTTTAAAAACAAAGGGAAGACTAAGGGGAAAAAAACGGAAATTTCCAAGGGTCTGTATATTCCCCAGTCGCATGTCCTAAATCGTTGCAGCAATATTTGCCCGTCACCCGTAGGTCAGTTCAAAAATAAATTGTATAAACTATCTTATCATTATTTTTTTTTTCCTTTCACTTTTTCCCCTCATTTCCCCCCCTTTTTATGCATTTTAACTTTAATTACCATTTTCAAATCACCTTTTATGAAAAGGACATTAAACCATGAGAAAGAAAAAGAATGTCGGTTAAAAATACTTTAAAAGCACTCTGTTTGGCCAGTCACATCCCCACGTTACACAGCTACACAAAAAAAATTTAAACCTCATATAATTTTTTTATTGACAATAAATTTTCCCTAATATATATCATGTACATACGGTAACCCTTAACATACAGTGTTTCCTGTAATTGTAATGTGAGACTCTGTTAAAACTTTCTGCACGTTAGTGTGGCGGGTTTTTTGTAATGTTCCCCCCATGTTTAGTCTGTCAAAGCTGTGTGATAAATTTTCCCTGGTAGGGTGCAGTTGTTCTGAATGTTTTCTCACTGTGTATCTGCGGGTGTTTTTGTAAGTTTTCTGCACTGTGTGTGTGTCGGTTTTTCGAATGTTTTTTCTGCACTGTGAGGTGTCAGGGTTTTTTGTACTGTTTCCTGCACTGTGTAGGTTCAGGCCTGTGTAATACTTTCTCACTTGTAGTGTGTCAGGGGTTTCTGTAATGTTTTCTGCACTGTGTGTGTGTCAGGGTTCTGTAAGTTTCTGCACTGTGAAGTGTTAGGTGTTCTGTAATGTTTCCTGCACGTTAATGTGTCAGTTTCTGTAATGTTTCCTGCACTGTGTGTGTTAGGTGTTCGTAATGTTTTCCACTGTGTAGTGCGTTAGGTGTTCTGTAAGTTTTCCCGCCGTGTAGGTTCAATTTCTTTTAATTTTTCTGCACTGGTAGTGTGTCAGTTGTTCGAATGTTTTCCCGCACTGGTGGTGGTCGGGTTTCTGTAATGTTTCCCCCGCACTGTGTAGTGTGCAGGTGTTTGTACGTTTTCCTGCATTTTAGTGGTCAGGTGTTCTGAATGTTTCCTGCATGTGTAGTGTGTAGGTGTCTGTAAGTTTCCCCGCACTGTGTAGGTGTCAGGGTTTCTGTAATGTTTTCTGCACTGTGTAGGGTAGGTGTTCGTAAGTTTTCCCGCATTTTAGTTGTAGGGGTTTGTAATGTTTCCTGCATGTGTAGTGTCGAGCTTTTATGTAGTTTTTCCCAAACTGTGTAGTAGTCTGGTAGTGTGTAAAATTCCGTGTACTTTGAGTGTGTCAATTTCTACTTCTGTTTTCCCAAACGGGTAACGTGTCAGTACCCTATCATTTTTGCAGGCCTAGGTGTAGTGTTCAAGTTCATGTCTATGCCCCCGTACGTGTCATGTGTAGGCTTTTTCGTACAGTTCCGGGGTGTTTGGGTCAACTCAGGTTTTTTTTTATCATTTTTCCCACATGTACCCTGTGTCAGTGGATCTTGCCCTAGGGGTTGCACCTGTCAGAAAGCAAAAACTCCAGGGTTGACCCCCTTTTGTGCCCTCTATAAGATCAGTGTGCTGGTTGGGTGCTAGTCATTCAGACAGGGTAAACCTATGTCCTTTTACAACCCATTTGCCACGTCAAAGAACCCAGGGCAACAAGAAACTGCCCCGGGCAAAATTCTTTTTTAAAAAAAAAGCCCATAATAAGAAAACAACACAAAAAGAGACAGGGAAAAGCACAAAAAATCAAAAATGGGTGGCGCTCCCTTTGAGCAAGCGCTCTCGACTCCCCCGGTGGGGTAGTGCACCCCAATTTTACACAGAAAAAAATTCCCGGGACTTAAATGGAAAAACAATACAATTTTTCTATCTATTATCTATCTTTTTTATTTTCAAAAAAAACTATCTATCTTTTACAAACTATCTATCTATCTATTATTTTTCATCTATTTTTCCCTTACACGGGCGCCCGGGGGGGGGGGGGGGGCCCCCCGGGAGACTTACAACAAGTTCCCCCCATTCCTCTTTTCTATTTTTTGCCTTTCCACCCTTTTTTCTTAATAAAAAAACAAAACTACAAAAAAAGACTCCAATTCAAAATTTTAAATCCTTTCCCCCCTTTTGGGGGGCAGGAAGAAAAACAAACAAATAAACAAAAGAAAAAAAAAACTTACCCCAACACACCCCAAAAAGTATACCAATGCAACAAGACTCAAAAAAACAACATCAAAAATTCACGCAAAAAATGATAAAAACCGAAAAAATTTTACCGGGCCCCCGGTGTAACAGCCAAAACACACCTGCAAAAGAAACGAGGGGTTTTTGGCAAAGGTTTTATCCCAACCCCCCACACCGTATGACTTTTGACATCGTAAACACAAAGTTTTCTGCCAAACCTTTAGGGAAGGGGATTTTGCCAGCTGTAAACCTATTTAGTACTTTGGCGCACGCATCAACACTATGAACACTATCTCAAGCTAAAACACTACCGCTTGCACAACTTTTTTTAATGTCAAAAACAAGGAGGGGGGGCGGGATGTTTAAGGCTTTGTACCAAAAGAATAGCGGTCCGGTTTCATTCCCAGCCTGCGGAAGTGAGGCTAGCCGAAAAAAGCGTTTTTGAGTGTGGGCCTGTGCTATAAACACTACGAAGTGCTTTCACGTTGCCAAAAAGACTATGTAGCGTTTGTTGCTAGAGTGATTTGGGCTTCTACACCACCCTGACGCCCAAGAAAATGCCCCCATTTCGCAACGAAGTAGGCAAGGCGGCACAGTTCTTGCGTTCCACCGCCCTGTTCCGGGGCGCCTCATCTGCACGCAGTCCCCCTTTTGGGGCCCCGGAGTTGCTTTTGGGTCCCCGGGGGCCCCAGTGGGCGAAGGTATTTCCCTCAGGTGTTGACCCAACAACGGCCCCCTGGAACAGGTCTGTGCCCCCAACCCACCTCCCCCTCCCCCAAGACGTGTCGTGGCTGGATTTGTGGGACCGGGGGGGGGGGGCGGTTAGAAGGAAAGTGGGTACTGGATTTAGGAAAAATATATATAATATAATAAAATAATATATTATAAAATATTATAAAAAATATATATATATATATATTATATAATTTTTATACAGTCTTTTTCCCACACAAATGTAACGGTATCATTGTCCCATTCCATCGATTCTCATTCGTTTTTTTATTCATTTTTTCTGTCTTTCTTCTCTATTCCATCCATTTTATTCCCTCTTTTTGATTTCGCTTATTCTTTACTTCCATAAATTTCTTTTCTTCCCCCGTGTCTTTTTTCCCCCCCCCCCCCCACCCCTTTCTCTCTCTCTCTCTCTCTCTCTCTCTCTCTCTCTCTCTCTCTCTCTTCTCTCTCTCTCTCTCTCCCTTCTCTCTCTCTCTCTCCCCTCTCTTCTCTCTCTCTTCTCTCTCTTGAGAAAGAGACTTTAAACCGAGGCCCCTTTTGGGAAAGCACGCAGAAAATTTCGCACACCCTTAAATCCCCGTTCCGCTTTTCGAAGAGAGGCCACGTGGCCGGTGGGAACGTACAAAATTACAAAAAAGCAAACACCGGGGACCCGATGAAAAAAAGCACAGTTCTTATTCGTTATCCTCGAAAAAAAAGAAAAAATAAAAAAATAAATGATCTCTTCTCTGTCCCCCCACAGTGTCGCCCCGACAGGTTCTTTTGAGGAAGCGTTTTCTGCCGCAGTTTCCATTTCTACCCGTCTGCCCCCGCCGTGCGGCACATTTGCTGCACCACACACACACACACCAAAACCACCACACCCACAACACAACCACGCACGCTGCACGCACTCACGCACGCACGCACGCACGCATGCAAGCACGCACGCAACGCACACACACAACATACACACGCAAAACACACACATACACACGCACACACACACAACACACCACGCACGCACGCACGCGCACACACACAACACACACAACACCCCACACACACACAAAACACACACACACATGACAAAAACAACCCGGAGAAGACCAAGCACTGCCTCCCAATCTATCAGGGAAAGCGAGAGGGGGAAAAAAAAACAAAAAAAAACAACAACAACAGACAACAGACAGGAAGACAGACACACGACAGACAAACAAAACAAACACACACGCCACACCTACATACACACACACGCACACACCATACACACAACACATACACACAACACCACATACCCGCACCTCAGCGCGCCCAGGTCAGGGGTTTTGATCCAGATATAGCAGGATCCCTCAAGTTAGTCCCCCCGTTAAAAAACCTGACCCGCTGGGAACACCACACACTAAACAACCACACGCACCCCCGGGACGCACGCGAACACCACACACACACACACACACACACACACACCACACACACACACACCACACACACACACACTCAGCACAGCACACCACACCAGCCCAGCACCAGCACCACAGCAGCCTCTTCACAGCATCTTTAGCAGCTCAGCATCACAATCATCATCTTTCTTCTTCTTCTTTTCTTCTTCTTTTTTTCTTCTTTTTCTTCTTTTTTCTTTTCTTCTTTTTCTTCTTCTTCCTTCTCTTCTTCTTCTTCTTCTTCATCATATCCATCTATCACATCATTATTTCAAAAACGAACAAATGCATCCTCACCTTTTATGATAAGGAAACTATCATCGAAAAATGGGACGACCCCGAGTAGAGAAGGGGAAATACCACCCTCAAAACAAAAAACAATGACTAAAACTTTCCGCACTGGGGGGACAACAACAAACCACCCTATTATGTCCACAAAACGAAATATTCCTTCCCCCCCGTGTGCCTTGGTAAAAAAATAAAATAATAAAACCAGACTGGCGAGCACATCCTTCAAAAAAGCCCCAACAAAGCACCTAAGAAGATGAAGGACGGAGATAACCCCACAACCCAAGCGTACGGCCCACAGAGGAGCTGGAAAAAGGGGATATATTTTCCCCAACACATCTGACGGTGTTAAAAAAGTTCGAGGAAGAAGAAGCCACCATCAACTCCCCCACCATCTCACAATTTATTTTCACCTTCAAAAATAACAACAATAAAAAAACAACGACAGTTCACCCACCCTCAGAAAGAAGAAGGGGGAAACAAACACACAAAACAGACAACCACCGTTAACCTATTGTCATCGTCGTCGTTTGTGTTCGTTATTTTTTTTATCATTGTCGGCCGTCATCTTTGTGTTAGTTGAATCGTCATCATTGGACACGGACCCACCCTGGGGATGATCAACCGAAAAAAGCGAGGAATACGCTCCGCATGGCCAATTACTGGGGCGTGTTGGCGGGCCGCTTTGGGGGTTTTCTGTCCTGCTCTCAAGCTCTTGTAAGGGGCCCGGAAAGAAAAAATATGGTATTGCTTATCTGTAGCCATTAAAAAAATAAAGATCATCCCTCATTTTCTCCCGTTTTTTTTTTTTTTAAACTCCTCTCTCTCTCTCTCTCTCTCTCTCTCTCTCTCTCTCTCTTCCCCCTTCTCTCTCTCTCTCTCTCTCTCTTCTCTTCTCTCTCTCTCTCTCTCCTCTCTCTCCCCCTCCTCTCTCTCCCCCTCTCTCTTCCTTTATAAGATTTTCTCGGATTAGAATCCTGTTCCTCTTTTTGCCTAAAAAACAGGGGACGAACATATTTTTCACATAACCCATGGCACACAAAGGATTTTTTTTAAAATTATTATTGTTGGTGGTTGTTTTTTTTTTTTTGTTTTTTGGTTAAAACCGTTTACCCTAGGTCTTTTAAAAGGGGGGGGGGAAAAAAACACACGGTTCTGTTCCCCCCCTCCTAACCCCCCCCCCTGCAGATTGAAACAAAAACACAGTGCAAGCATGCACACGAGGGTAAGAGTGTGCCGGAGCACCATATATTGCTTACTACTCCCTTCCATTCTGTTTAATCTTAATTACCCCCCCAAAAACTCCACAATTTCCCCCCCAAAACCCCCGCATCCCCAACCCTTTATAATCAACCCCCACCCCCCCACATATCCACCCACAGTCTTCCACATAGCCATCATCCACACATTTTCACATAGCCCCCCACACACTCCACATGCTACCCACACCCTCCCACATACCCCCACACAACAACAACCTCCCCTACACCCACACACCACCCAATCCACCCACATCTTCTCTCTCTCTCTCTCTCTCTCTCTCCTCCCCTCTCTCTCCTCTCTCTCTCTCTCTCTCTCTCTCTCTCTCTCTCCCTCTTCTCTCTCCCCTCTCTCTCTCTCCCCTCTTTTGTGTGTGTGGTGGTGTGGTGGTGTGTGTGTGTGTGTTGTGTGGTTGGTGTGTGTTGTTTGGGGTGTGTGGTGTGTGTGTGTGAAAGAAGAGAGAGAGAGAGAGAGAGAGAGCATGAGGGAAAAAAGGCACGTGCCTGGGTGGTGTGTGTGTGTGTGTGTTGTGTGTGTGGTGTGTGTGTGTGGGGTGTTGTGTGTGTGTTGGTGAGGGGGGGGGGGGTTGTGTTAAGAGAAAACAAAGTTGGGGGGGGGGGGGGGTGTCACACAGCCCCCCTATTAACCAGTGTCCCATATTTAGGTTTCAAGTTTCACAACCAGACA
>JASPKP010009733.1:0-10013 GCA_030674155.1 Stramonita haemastoma
ACCACCACCTCCAACAAAACACCACACACAAAAACACACACACACACACACCACACCAAACACACACACACACACACACACACCACACACACACACTCACACCAACTCAATCGTCATAAATTGTCATCAGGTTTCTGACAAAAGCGCCGTTGCTGACCTTGGAAAATTTTTGGGTTTTGGGAGGCATTGTCCGGTGCTGTTTTAGAAACTTTTTTTTCCTTGTGCGGATCCTTCACTAAAAATGTAAAAAAAAAATAAATTTTAAAATCATTTCTAATGTTGTTGCCAAAAATTTTAACCATAGATAGAAAGTGGTTCTATAAATTTTTTGTGTATGGCTTGTTTTGGGCATGGAAGTTTTTAAAAGCTTTGTTAAATTTTAATGGTGAAAACTATTAGAGTGATGGTTTTGCATGTTTTCAAATAGGCGAAATGCAAGCGTTTTTAAATTGTTTTTAAAAGAGAGAGGAGACGCTTTAAAATTCCCATGTCTTCTTTTTTTTTTTTCTTTATTATCTTTTTATATAAATTTAGTCTAGAAAGGGAAGCTAATGGCGGGGGCAAGATAGAACAAGATTACTAGCCCCCCCTTTGACTCAGTAAAAAGCCGTATCTCTTCCGAAGGTGGCCTCACGAGTTTTAACTTTTTGTACGTGGCTACTTTTTGTGATCTCTTCCCCAAAACTTCTTCGCCTTGGTTTTTACGTTTACCCCGAGCTGAAATTCTTTATGGAGCTGTCAGTATCGGGCCGATTAAGGCCCCCCCAGCAAAGGGGCCCCTGCAAAGCGCGGGGTCATTTGGAAGTTTCATTAGTGCAATTTGGGTTTGGCATGCAATGGCCATCGCTGAGAGAGAAGGACCCTCAGCCCGGGAAGACTATGTAGTTGCGCTTACTTTTAGAGCGCAAACCCGGGGGGTAAGTAAGTAGGAGACCCAATGGGGTCCAAAAATGAAAAGGTTTTTTCCCAATTTATCTTTACACAGACTCAGAAGCTTGGGTTTTAGTTCCTTCATGATACTGATATCAAATACGAATATGCTTCTGTCGTCTTCGCTGTTTTTGTTTTCTGTCTCGTCCTTCTGTCTCCTCTCTCTCTCTCCTCTCTCTCGCCTCCTGTCTGGGCTCCTCTCCTCTCTCTCTGTCTTTGTCTGTCTATCTGTCTGTCTGTTTCGTCTTGTCTTTGTCTGTCTATCTTGTTGCTCTTCTTGCTCTTCTCTCTCTGTCTCTTCTCGCTCTCTCTCTGTCCCTCTCTCTGTCTCTCTCTCTGTTCCCCTCGTTTTTCTGTCTCTCTCTCTCTCCTCCTCTTTTCTCCCCCTCTCTCTCTCTCCCCTTTTCTCTCTTTCTCTCTCTCTCTCGAATCGTCTTCCTCCATTCCCCCAACCTTCAATCATCCTTCTTTCACCCCACCCCCCCTCTTCTCTCCTTCCTCCCAGAACTTTAAAACCTAGGTGGGGGTGGTATCCAGATCCAAATCCAAAAAAAAATTTGTATGCATTGGGGCGTGTTCCCGCTATTCCCTGAAAAAAGTGAAGGGGGGGGGGCCACCACACCACCACAACCCCACAAACAACACACACACACACACACACACAACACACAACCCCCAACACACACACACACACACACTACACACAAAACACACAACTACACACCGCACGTAGCCCCAAACACACCACCACAACCACACACACACACACCACACACACCGCGCGCGGGGAAATTAGAGGGGGAGAGCAGAGACAGAGGAGAGAGGAGAAGAGAGGAGAAAGAAAAAGAGGAGAGAGACAGAGAGACAGAGACGAGACACAAGAGACACAGAGAGAAAAGAGAGAAAGAGAAGACACAAGAGGAAGAAGAGAAAGACAGAGAGAGCAGAGAGACAGAGAGGAGAGGGGGGAGAGAGACCAGACTCGAATACCCCGATACCCCCCATGTTTTGTATCAGACCCCAAAACCTTTAACCCCCCCACCCTTGAAAAAAAAACGAGCGGGATTTTTGGCCTCTGCCCCTTATCTTCATAGGGGGGGGGGGGGGGGGGGGCCTAAAAAAAAAAAGAAAAAAAAAGCGAAAGAAAAAAAAGGAAAAAAGAAAAAAAACGAAAAAAACCCGACGAAGAAATGAAATTTTTTTTCAGTGAGGGGACTATTTTTTAAAAGATTTTTTTTCCTTTTTTTTTTTTTTTTTTTAAAAAAAATATCTTGTCAGAAAAGGTTGTAAATTTTACCGGTGACCTTCCGGGTTTGGGCCCTTTTAGTTGGGCCAGGGCATTGATACGGGGCTATACACTGTGGATTTGATTGGATTGGAAAAGGATTGGGTTTGATTGAATGGATGGATTTAATTGATGTGATGCTGATCCAAGTGTTGTAGTAGTATTTTTCTAATCAGTTTGGTGTCAATAGAAAATTGGGTTTGTTCAGAAATTTTTTTTTCAATTTGCAGTCATTCATTTTTTAGTATAGTTAGTAGTATGGGCCCCCTCGTTCGGAAGACTATGGGTTGTGCCTATTTTTAGAGCGCAAACCGGGTAAGTATGTATGGGGGAAAAGCTGTTTCCCAGCAGAGCCCCCCCCCCACGCACGGAAGATCCTTGGAAAGGCATGATCGTACAAAAATGGTTCCAGTACCGTGCAGGAGCCCCAAAACGTTGCCATATACACCCCCGAGCCCCCCCGGGGGACTCCAACTCCCGATTTTCCTAGGGGGGGTTTTTAAAACCGCACTGTGTGCTGCTGGTTTTTTTTAATTTTGCCTCCCCTCCCCCCGGCACACAATGGCTTGCTCTTCCCAAAGGCGGAACGGGGTTTTAACGTGTGCGCAAAAATGTTCTGCGTCGTTCGCCCCCGGGGCCCCGGTTTAAGTCTCATCCGAAAGACTTCATTATTTAGGCCCGTAAAATAAACCCCCGGTAAAGGGGGGTGTCCCTGGCAAATTTTTGTAGAAAAAAACCCCTCAATAGGGAAACAACTGCAGTTGTTTAAGGAAAAAAAAAAAAATAATAATGGGTAGGCGCTGCCTTGTGGGACGCGCTCTCCCGGGGAAGAGCACCGAATTTCGGCAGGGAAATTGCTGTGAGAATAAAGGGGTTTTTAAAAAAAAGATAGTAAAAATAAAAGCTGTGATTTACTTTTTGTCCTTTTTTCTCTTTTTGTGACCGTCAAAAGAAGTTATTAAAGGCTAAAACGTCAACGTTTTCTGCGCAAGTTATAAAATTTTTTATTTTTTTATTATTTATTTTTTTAATATCGGGGAAAAAAATAAAAAAAGGGCACTCATGTGTTTTTTTTTATCCAGCCCCCGTGTGTATGAGTTGTGTATATATTGTTCTTTCCCCACCGGAAAAAAAAATAGCCTACTTTTACGAAAGGGGAACATGATTTTACGTGTGCGAAAGATGTTCGCGTATTCGTACACGGGGCCTCGGTTTACAGTTCTCCAAAAGACTTTTGGGGGGAGTGGAGTCCACTGATGATAACTCCAGGAAAAAAATCCCCCCCGACGGGAACGAACTGGGTCATAAAAAATTGGAGCGAAATGTTCTGACCATTTAGGCTCCCCGCCCCGGCAGAATTTTTGCGAAAGATGAAAATCATAAAGCAGGGTTTCAGTTTTAAGTTTTTGCATCCTACACATGTCATTTGCCTTTGAAAAAAGCCACGGACAAGAAAAAGATGACGTTGTGTGTGTATGTAAGCTTTTTTTTCTCCCCCTCTTCCATACTTTTGGGCTTTCTTTTTGTGCAGCGTGGTAGATATTCTTTTGGTGGTGAAAATTCCGCTCTGAGATCTTTGTTTGAAAAAATTTTAGTGTTCTGTAATGCTTTTGTGCGCTGAATGAAACCCGTTTGGGGGTGTTTTTTTCTGTGATGCCCCCGCTATGCAGGAAGGTTTTTATTAACTTCAGACAAATTTCAGATATGCCATATAAAATAATTTTTACATTTGCAAACAAAAAAACAAAAACCAAAAAAGTTTCATGTGCAATTTTAACTTATAAACTTTCAAGAAAAAAAAAGGCAGAAAAATGGTTACTTTCTTGTTGTCTCTTTACCCCCTTGGCGGGTGCGTGCGTGCGTGCGTGCGTGCGTGCGTATGCGCGCGTTCGTCGTGTTGGGGATGGTTGTTGGTTAAAATTTGAGTGTTATGGTTTAGAAACATGCGTTTTTTTTATTTTTTAAAATATTTTTTGCATTCTTTGAAATCCCCCAAAAATTGTTTTTTTTTTAGGGGGGGGCAAAACCCTTTTCAAATGCATATCACAACTTCACTCTCTTTTTGACCTTGGAAGCATCATGTAAACCCAAAGTAAATCAAATAAAATGAAATTTTTAGAACTTTACACTTTTTATAAAAAAAAAATTCTGCTGCAATTTAATAGTTACTGAAATCTTGAAAAGAGTTTTTTAGTATCTACATAAAACTAAAAAAAAAAAAAAGCTTGCCTTTCAGAAAACCTACTCTAAATTTTTCCAAGGTTGTTTTCCCCTATCACATCAAATAAAAAAAAAAAGGTGCCCGCCTTTTGTAAACCCGGTCTTCTAAATCACTCACAGATTTACGAAAAGATTAGTGATGCTGACTCTAGTTGAAAGGAAATGGCTAAATCATGGTTTTCTTTTAGGGCGCATTTTTAAATGCCTTTTCCACAAAATAGGGTATGAAAGATATGAAGTATGTGGGCTACTGTTAAATTTTTACCCCGCCTTTCAAAATAAAAAACAACTTTCTGTAAATTTCTTGCTAAATTTCGTTTTCAAAACGAGTAGGCCACATCATTTCCAAGCAGTTTTTTTTGTAATGCACATATAGGGACCCAAATATTCAAATAAATTCGATGGCGGGCATTTTAACATTTGCACATGCCCATTTCAAAAATCGATTAAGTGGTTTTGCATCACTTTGTATAGGGTTTAAAATTCCCCTTTGGGGTAAAATTCATTTACAAAAGCATAACTTCATTTAAAACGTTAAAGGTTAATGAGTCCACTCCAATCCAATTTTTTTGCTTATACCCCGCCCACCGCACAGGCCATAGGGGCCCTCACCTGTCACGGTTTTAAAACTCATTAAAAAAGTGCAATTTTAAGATTAAAACGGGTTAAAATGGGTTTAATGAGTGCTTAACGTTCTAAAGTCTACCCCCGTATATTGTCAAGAGTTTAGTTATTTGAATGTAAAAAACAGGGGGAGGGCGAGACACAAGGGAGGCGAAAAGAGGAAAATACAGAGAAAAGGTTATTTGCACCAAGATTTGTTTGCATACCTACAGAATCGTTCATGCATGGAAATCAAAGCTTTGGTCAAGTTTTTTATTTATGGTCTTTTTTTATAAATTTTCTATCAACAATGACTTTCTAGGGAATAAATTGTTTTTTCTTTATAGGGGAAAAAAATACTGAAAATAAGCTCTTCATTCAAATACTTAAATACTCAGACAGAAAAAATCCAGGGTTACAAGCCTTAAAAACAGTAAGCTGTAACTGGTTTGGTATATTTCCAAACACAGTTCGAAAAATCAGCACCATTCCCCCACAATATATAAAAAGCACCCCCCACTCGGCAATCCCCCCCAGTCAAAATTCACCCCCAAATAAAAAACACACTCACGTGCGCCCCAGTATGCCCCGCCCCCCAACAACACACAAAACACACACACACACACCACACACACACACACAACACACAAAAACACACACACCACACACACACACAGGCCCCGCGCGCGCGCGCATTTGCACAAACGTAGCATTTTTTGACAGCCTAATGTAAAAAATTTTATGAAAAAAACCAAATTATTAAAATTGAATTAATATCTATTCTATTAAGTTTTCAGCCCTTTTTTAAAAAAAAAGCCACACCCCGCATTTTTTGAAATAAATTTAAATGCATAACATGTTGATTTAAAAAATAATTAAAATAAAATACTTTGCCTTTAAAAATTGCCCATAGTCCATTAAAAAATGTTGAACATAGTTTAAAAGTAAAATAGCCTTTGGAGTCATTGCAAGTTGTCCTGGAGTTTTTATTTTTGTTCATTTCAGCTGCGAGGGGTCCCCAACCCCAACCCACCCCTTTTTGGGCTAAAGGGGGGAGGGGGTTTTTTCCCCAATTGTCTGACCGCAGTGACAAATGACCCACCAATGACTTTTGAATTCTTACCCCATCTTTTGAAATTTTCAGCCCACATCTTGGTCAACCCAATATGCTTTTAAAACACAGAAGTAAAAAAGGCAAAAATTTCCAACCGTGTTATCTCTACACCCAAAAAATACATACACCTCAAGTAAGTTGTGAAAAATAGCTTTTTTTAAGTTGGCAAACCTTATATTTTTCTCAGTAAAAAAAAAAGTGATGGGAAGTCAAGTGCCAGTGGTGTTTGGGGTCACCCCCTAACCCTTTTTCAGGCACACCCTTTGTACAAGGTCCAGACATACGAAAAAAAGGGGGCTACCCGGTTAAGGAAACATTTTTTCTGATCCCCTAAAGGGGAAAAAGCAACTTTTCTCCCCCCCATTGTACTGGGAAGGGGGTTTTCCCGTTCGCTTTTTATGGGAAAGGAAATCAAATGGAAAGCTCTTTTAGTTATGTTTCAAAAAAATGCACATAAAAAACTTTTGACCTGAAGTATAAAATAGGGGGAGGGGGGAGCAAAACAAAAGTGAATGATACTAACTGCATAATTTAAACAAGTCACCAAAACAATGCAAAACTATTAAAATTTCACACAAAAAAAAATAGTATAAAAAAATGGGTAAGCCCGACCCCTTCAAGTTTAAGACAGATACATCCAATAAGAAAACCACACCACACACCCCAACACACCACACACCCCAAAAACACAAAAAACACACAACACAAAACACACACACACACACACACACCCCCACAATCCTCCCTCTGAGGGGGAACCATGGGAAAGGTTGGAATGGTTACATGGACTAAACCAAAATTTCCAAAAGCCCCGATAAAGACCCCCAAAAAAATTTAAAAAACCAAAAACAAAAATTGATTCATCGAAAAACGAAAAAAATACCCTTACTGCAAAAAAAAAAACGACATGCAAAAGCACCTCGAAAATCATTTTTTAAAAAAGGGCAATGTTTGCTTTGATATAAAAATTTTTTTTACGGGTTACATTTAGTGTTCCCCTTTTTTTGTTTATGCAGGGGGGAAAGGAAAAGTAACCTAATGGTGGAGAGAAACCACACAACAAACTCGTTTCCTTTACAGATGGGGAACAAAATTAATAAGCCCAACAAGGCAAATGCTCAAACGCTTCAGTTGCTAAAAAAACTATTAATGAGGGGTATGTTGGGATTTTTTTATAAGTAAAATCAGTTACCCCCGCCATTGAAAATTCCCACGTTTCCAATTACGTGGGGGAAAATGCATCAGCATAAATTACTTCCCTTTGTGCTAGTACTTCAAATTGAAAAAAAAAAAAAAAAAAAAAAGCAAGAATGAAAAAAACCAGTTTTCATAATCAAGTTCAAGAAAGCTATTATTTTAAATGTTTCCCTCAAAAGGGGAAAATTGTGAAGAAAGGGAGATAGTCTATTGGAAAGAGCAAGTCTTTTAATGCACGACTGTCCACCACTTCCTTCTGAAAGATTTTTTTTTTAAAGTTTACAGCACACACAAAAAACCAAACATTTTAACAGCTAAGTATTTATACAACTGCATATTTACAATCTACGACCACCCACTAAAAAAACCCAAAAGTCAATTTTTTATAGTTTCACAAGCCCCCACGTTTTATGAAAGCAAAAAATTTAGCAAGAAGGCCTAAAACAATTTTTTTAAACCCAAAACAAACAAACCTATGGCACAGGCTTATCAGTAGATACTTTTTTTCACAGTTTTGGTACCGGGTATTTTGGAACACACTTTTGAATGAAGTTCCATACTTGCAGCAAAACGTGTACAAAAACGTACAGTAGAAAGGTTGGACCAATTCACGAACCCCACAAAACCATGCAGAAATTTTGATGATGTGAAATCGTTTTTTTTAAGTCTTCCCCTTTCGATCAGTTTTTTGGGGACCCCCAACCTCTTTTCTCCTTTTTCATATTCAAAAATGTATGTGGTCATCTCTTTCTGTTGCATTTTTTAAAAATAAAAACATTGGGCCTCTTAACCTTTTCCCCACTTTTTTTCCCTTTTTAAAAATTAAATGAACAAGAAACAAAGGCGTGATTAATACATTTGGCTGCAAAGGGAAATAAAAAACTGCTGGGAGAGATGCAGATGAGGTAAAAAATAGATGCGATGTTTTGCCGGGGATGAGCATGTCCCAGCTACATAAAGACGAGGAAAAACGGGGAACGGGACCAATAACAACCCACAATCTATAAACCCCCATAAAATTTAAAGGGAAACTATATACCACAGTTTTTTAGAATAAAAGGTAAAAGGGAAAAGTGTTTCCATATTATTTGGTCGTTGGGGAAAAAAAGGGGAACAGAGACCTAGTTCTCTAGGGGTCAGCATATTGAGGGCGGCGCCCCCCTCCTTCCCCCGCTGCTTCAGAGGGAAGGTACCTATTTACGGGGCGACCATTAAAGCCAAGAAAAACAAACGGTTACTCGTTGCTAGGGAACCCTGTCAATCCTGCTTTAAACTAAACTTGGGGGAAAGGTGAGTGTTTAATTGCGAGCTTTAAACCCTTACCCAAGTATCAAAAGGGGAAAAAGGTTTTTAAGAATATGGGGTTTTTTAAATTAAAATAGTTATTTTTTTTAATTTTAATTTTTTTAATTTTCTTATCCCTAAAACCTTTTTAAAAAAAATATATTAAAAAAAAAAAGAAATGGAGGAGTTTTTTTAAAGCCAGTGTTGGTTACAAAAGGCAAACCCCGCTGTTTCTTTAAATTTACATAAAAAAAGATTTTTTAACAAATTTGGGTAAACGGCTGTTCTCCCCCATACCTCCACCCCCGAAAAAAAAAAAAACCACACAAACGGGGGGCAGCTTGGGGGGGGGCTTCCCCAATGCGGGTTTAAAATGTGTTGATAAATACCTGGGGTTGGACCATTCCCTACATACCCCTGTTCAAAATTTTTAAAAACATGCCCCCAAACAAACACCCACCCCTGAACGACTATCTCACTTGCTTTTTAATTTAAAGCCCCATTTTTTGCAATTTCTTTTTCGTTTTCCAGCCCTTATAATGATTATTCATTTAAAGCTTTCTTAAACCTAGCGCCACCTATTTTTGTTTTTTAAAAAAAAATTCTAAAAATTTCCACCCGTCAAAAAGATTATTCCATCATTTCATTTTTTAAACCCAAAAAACCCTCCTACTTTTTGTTTTTAGATACACTTTTTTTCCTTTAAAAAACCCAACCCCACCCCCCCCCTGAAGTTTTTCAGTTTGCCTGGTTTCCCCTATCCCCATCCTCCGTCTTTACACCTCTTTCCCCTTTACTATAACCCGAAAATTTTCACCACCCCTTTCCCCCCTTTCCCAGCTTTCCCTTTTTCAAAAATTTCTCGGGCCTCTCCCCTACCAACCACCCCCCCCCCAAAAAAAAAAAAAAAAAAAGCCACTGTGTCAGCCTTTTGCCCTTATCCCCTTGCCTTTTGTGTCCACATGTGGGGGGCCCGGGGGTTTGTGTTGAAAGTTATTGTTAGAGGGTTTGTGTTTAAAAGTTAATAGCGGTTTTAAGGGGTTTGTTGTTTAGGGTGGTTGTCTGAATGTTAGAAAATTTTATTTTTGGAACAAAAGCAAGTCGACAATGGTATGTAGCTAAAGGGGAAAAATGTTACGCAGATATTAAAAAACCCCGACTGTTTCAGACCAGTTGGCCATGTGTGCCCGGGTTTGAACGGAAAAACCACGTGCACACCGGGATTGGATAGGGGGTAAGCAAACGTGCATTTTTCCGATTATCCTTAATTTTGTTTTGGCGACAAAAAAATTTTTCGTAGCTTTTCAAAAGCATGAAGCTTTGAATTTTTTAATACGAGTTCTTTTTCAAAAGCTAAGGTACACATTGGACAGGGGTGTC
>JASPKP010009734.1:0-10012 GCA_030674155.1 Stramonita haemastoma
TATCTTTTTTGCTTTTTAATGTATTTTTCTTAATACACTATTCAACGCCACTCCCCTGAAACATCTATATTTTGCAACTTAACCCTTTTGCAGATGCCAACACACGCATTTTAATTTCCCCCTATCCCAAACGGCCAAAGCGCAAATTTTTACTTATACTTTAAAACAAAAAGGGAAAAACCCTAACGATGTGTCAGATTGGCGTTGCACACGTGCAAATCTGCTTTTACTATCTTATTTATCCGAAGAATTTGCAGGGGAAAATGGAGCGGAAGGGAAATGGAAACCCTTTTAAAACTAAAAAGGAATTAAGTTTTAACTAAAGGGACCCCAATGGGGTTTGGGGAACCTTCACCAACAGTGTCATAAAAATGGGGGGATTTCCCAAACATTAACCACTGGCCCCCTTCTCTTCCCCCTTTTCTCTCTCTCTCCCCCTCTCCCTCTCTCCCTCTCCTCTCCCCCTCTTCATTTGAAGAGCATTTTTGCGTGGGAACAGCTGTGACACTGACAGCCCTGTGTTTCAATTTTTCCCAACAAAAAGGCCCAATAAGGGAAAAATCCCCAAAAATCACCCCTTGCAAACATCGTCAAATTGGCTTTTGGGGAAAAGTATTTTTTTTGGCCTTTTTTTTTTTTTTTTACATCTTAAAATTATCTTCATTTTTAAACAGTTTCATAACCCCATAACAAAATACTGGCTTCATTATGTAAAAAATAACGCAGTGCCCAAATACTTTTTTTCCTTCCTTTTTTTTGGCCAGCAGAGAAAAAAGGCGGCCCGCAGAATGAGCACACAACTCCCGACAATAAAATTTTTTTCCCCCCCTTTGCAAAAGGGCCAATTCTTTTCCCTTTTTTTGGGGAAAGGGGGCCCTTTTTAAAAACGTTGGTTTTTTTAGGGAAAAACGAAAAAATTAGGGAAATTTTTTTTTGGGGCAACTTTTTTCCCCTTTTTTTCTGGCTCCGGAACGATAACTGATGCAAAATTTAGGTTTTTCAATTTACAAAAAGGGGTGGGTTCGGTTCTTTAAAAAAGTAGGGGGCTTCCCTTTTTCCCCTCTCCTCTTTCTCCTTCCTCTCCCCTCCCCCCCCCGGTCTTCTTTTTTCCCCTTCCCTCCTCTTCCCCCCCCCCCCCCTTTCCCCCCCCTCCCTCCCTTTTTCCCCCTCCCCTCTTCTCCCTCCCCTCCTCTCTTTTTTTTGGTTTTGGGGGGGTGGTGTGTGTGTGTGTTGTGTGTGTTTGGTTTTGTGCTTTGCGCGCGCGCAAAAAACACTTTTGGATATTCATGCTACATTTAAGAAAGCGCGCACACACACGCACAACACACACACAAACCACACAGCCAACACACCTTTTCCCCACCTTACAAACTAAAACAAAAAAATCACACAAAACTGCAAATAACATTAATCACATTAAATTTTTATATACAGTATATATTGTTGACTTAAATCTATGGTCAAAACAAGTTTCAGACCATGACCAACCATCGATCGACAAAAAAATTCATTGAAACCCTTTTTTTTTCGAATTGAAATTTTTTTTTTTTAAACAATCATTTTTTTCATAAAAATCGAAAGCATAAAAAATAATACAAAAAAAACACTCTAGGGTCACCAACAAATTATATTATACAGTTTTGAACACCCCCACTCCCCTCCAACAATGCAAAAATGAAAAATAACTCCGGGGAAAAAATGGTGAATGGCAGACGGGGAAAGTTTTTGTAGTGTGGTTTTTTGTGTGAGGGGGGGGGGGGAGAAAACCAATGTGAAACGGCATCAAACCCCCCCTCAGGTTTCTAAGAACCCTACCCCCCCCCCCTCCCTCCTAATTGCTTTTCTTCTTCCCCCCACCCCCGCCCCCTCCCCCTCGATTTCCCCTGCTAGGCATGAGGTGAGAAGAGGGGGGGGGCACGCACACGCACGGGGGAACACAAAAAAACACACGCGCGCGCGCCCACAAAACCCCCACACACACACACACACACACACACACCCACACCCCCCCCCCCCCCCCCCCCCCCGTCAACACGACATTCACAGCAAGCGCGCGTGATGGCTAAATATAGACTGCTGACGTCAACTCTTTCAGGGTCACAACGAAGGCAGGGGGAGAAAAGTCGCACAGGTCAGCAAGTTCGTCAACTAGGCCTCGGCTAGGCTAACAACATCTTACTGCAAGCTAGACCAGGCTACTGCCGACTTGAGCAATCAACATGGATCAAAGCTGTGGCTATTGTCTTGCACACAACAACATTCACTCAAACAGTGTGTTTGTATGTGTGTGCCTGTAAATCTTTCTCTTTTTTTTTTTGAGGGGGTGGGGGGAGGGCATTGGCATGGCAACCTTGAAATTATTTTGAACACAGTAAACCTGACCGAATTTTTTTTTTGGCGCAGGTTACCCCCTTGGGCGTTGACCGTTGTTGTTGTTGTTGTTGTTGTTAGTGTAACATCCCAGCGGAGATTAATCATAACAACTACAAATCTACGCCGAAGGGGGGAAGGCTTTGCACACACACACGAAAATCGGTCAGCTGCACTGTGCATTGACCGTATTTCCCTGACACCATTTTTCACCAGGGAACCACACACACACACACACACACACACACACACACACCCCTCCAAAACGCCCCTCCCATAGGCTACCGTAGCAATAACTGCTGCTCCCGATCTTTCCTCACTTTCAACATATATACACAAACTACCAACATGCAACACTAAGCATAAAATAAAAGATTATTCGTTTTGACCGAAAACTGACTGTGCATTCGCTCAGCGCGTGAACAACCCTCCCCCTACCCCCACTCTCCCTCCCCTCTCCCTTCTTCCACCAGCTGATTTGCTCGTTTCTGGAAGACTGACTTACCGCTTCTCCGCTGTAGCAGTCGTCGGAGTTGTAGTTTCGTTTCCATCTCCTCGAAATCGACTTCGGAATCCCAGTGAGAATCGCTGGACGACTCGTAATCGGAGAACTCCAATCGGCGAAGAGTTGAGGCTGGACAGAGCTTCCACTGCTCTGGCCGCGAGTTCTTTGTCCACAGTTTCCCCCGAACTGTGTCGAGACCTCGGGGGAGTGAACAACTTTTCCGATATTACTCGCACCATCGTGTTCAACACAGATCGTGTATAGGGGTTGGTTGGGTTTTTTGTTTTTTTTTATTAATGTCACACCACCACCACCACCCCACCAGCATCAACCCAGCCACACTAAAATCATAAGCACCATCATGATCGTCCTTTTGTCGTGGTGGTGGTTGGTTGTAGCTTTATATATTATTTTAAAGCCGCGAGGCTGGCTTTCCCCCCCTGAGGAAATGTGTCAGCTGTAAAAGAGGTTTGGGCCTAGCCTAGCCTACCGGCGTACGCCCAAGCACAGCTGATCTCCAGTCAGCTGGGCAATAATGTAACACAGCATGCTTCAATCTCATTGGTCTTCAGCTGCCCCGACCTTCGAATGATGAAAATTCAACAGCCGGTTCCCCTTCCCCCCCTTCTGTGGGGTGTGTGTGTGTGTGTCTCTCTCTCTCTCTCTCTCTCTCTCTCTCTCTCTCTCTCTCTCTCGTGGCCCCGTCTCGCGCGAAGTTGGCATTAATAGTGTGGTTAGCCTTTGAGGAAAAAAAAGACGTCGTCCGTGTTGTGGCTTGTCAGTTAAAAGGGAACGGAGGGGGGGGGGGGGGGGGGGGGTGAGAGAGAGAGAGAGAGAGAGAGTGGTACCAGGAGCCCAGAATAACATGCAGGCTTAGAAATGCGAAAGCTTTTTTTTTTTAGTTGTTGTCAATAATTATAGGCTAGTATACATTTTAAAAGTTTGTTTTATTTAAGACACTCGTTACGACTTATTATTGTTGTATGTTGAACAATCTACAAGGAACTAATTGAATAAAGTGGTGTGTGTGTGTGTGTGGTGTTTTGTGTGTTGTGTGTGTGTGTGTGTGTGTGTGTGTGTGTGTGTGTGTGTGTGTGTGTTGTGTGGTGGTATGTGTGTGATGAATATTCAACAACCGGTGTGTGTGGTGCGCGCGCGCGCGCGTGCGCGCGCGTGTGTGTATGTGTATGTGTACGTGTGTGTGTGTTGTGCGCGCGCGCGCAACGCGTGTGTGTGGAGTGTGTGTCTGTCTGTCTGTGTCTGTGTGTGTCTGTGTAACTGTGTTTGTGAAAGTCAAATATATATTTAATTTTCAGTCACATTTTTATTGCCAGATAATGCATTGAATAAGCCACATAATTATTTAGGGGTTGTTTTTTCATTACGCTGTCTAAAAAAATCACGTGTGTGTGTGTGTGTGGTGTGTGTGTGTGTGTGTGTGTGTGTGTGTGTTGTGTGTGTGTGTTGTGTGTGTGTGTGTGTGTATGTGTGTGTGTGTGTGTTTATTTATTTATCTATCTATCTATTCTTTTACATCGAGGATGATGGAATAAGCACCCATGTGCTTTTTTTAAAAATCCAGTCCTCATGTGTGCGCAAGATGTTCTGCCTCGGTTTATAGTCTCATCCGAAGAATTTTGGGGAGAGTGAAGTCAGCACTGATGTTAACTTCAGGGGGGAAATCCCAACGAACGGGAATGTGTGTGTGTGTGTGTGTGTGGTGTTGTGTGTGTGTGTGTGTGTGTGTGTGTGTGTGTGTGTGTGTGTGTGTGTGTGTGTGTTTTGTGAGAGAGAGAGAGAGAGCGTGCGCGCGTGTATGTGTGTGTGTGTGTGTGTGTGTGTGTGTGTGTGTGTGTGTGTGTGTGTGTGTGTGTGTGTGCGCGCGCGCGGGCTTGTTGTGTGTGTGCATGCCCGCAAGTATATTAATTATGTAAGTGTATATACGTCCATACACTTACGCACACATGCTTGCGCGCGTTATGAATGCATGCTGTGTGCGTGCGTGCATGCGTGTATGCATGTACGCGAAAGTATGGTCCCCATATGTACTAAGTCAGTGGACGGTAAATAGCCAGACAGAGACATCCGTGTTGCAAGGGGATTAATTTTTCCTCTGGAGTTAACTTCAGTGCCAACTCCACTCCCCCCCCCCCCTCCCCCCCCCCCCACCCTTCCCCAAAGTCCTTCGGATGAGACTATAAACTGAGCTCCGTGTGCTAAGGCACGCAGGCCATGTTAAATTAAAACCCGTTCTGCTTTTCGGAAGAGTAGGCCATTGTGTGCAGGTACGAAGTGAGGACAACATTGACAAAACTGCAATACACACAGGGACTGGATATAAGGAAGCACACAAGTGCTTATTCCATTAGCCTCGAAATAGAAGTGGGTTGTTTTTTTTTTTAATAGAGTGAATAAATACAACCAAAAAAAAGTAAATGAGACCAGAGCACAATGACTTCGTAATTGCTCTTTCGGCAGCCAGTTAGAGCAGTGCAGTGCAAAGTCCAGCAGGCTTCAGCACTAACATTCTTTTTTTCTTTTTCTTTTTTTTTTTCAGCGCTAGCATTCTACCTCCACTGTATTATAGGCCTGTGTCCTCTGTGGCTATTGGATTCCTTACTGCATTCCAACCCGCCCCCACTTCCCACCCTTCACCCCCCCCCCCCCACATTTAATACACACACGTATACACACACACGTGTGTGTGTGTGTGTGCGCGCAACACACACACACAGAGGACATACACACACGTCACGTGCATACACACATGACTACACACACGCTCGCGCGCGCGCGCGCGCACGCACACACACACACACACACACACACACAAATAGAACACATTGAAAACCCGTTCCGCTTCTTGGATGAGTAGGCCATTGTGTGCCGGTGGGGAACAGATGACAAAATTGACAAAACTGCATACACACCGGGACTGGATGTAAAAAAAAGCATATGAGTGCTTATTCCATTTTCCTAAAAATATATTTTTTAGAAAAGAAAAAGAAACTCTCTCTCTCTCTCTCTCTCTCTCTCCTCTCTCATCCTCTCTCTCTCCTCTCTCTCTCTCTCTCTCTCTCTCTTTCGAACGCAAGAAAAAAATGGGTGGCGCTGTTCTTGTGGCGACGGATCTCACCAGGAAGATCAGCCGGAATTTCACGCTGAGAAATCTGCCTTGACTTAAAAGTGGTGTGTAAAATGTAAATGCAAATGTGTGTGTGTGTGTGTTGTGTGTGTGTGTGTGTGTGTGTGTGTGTGTGTGTATTTGTCTGTCTCTATCAGTCTGTCTTCTGTCTGTCTGTCTGTCTGTCTGTCTGTCTTCTCTCTTCTCTCTCTCTACTCTCTCTCTCTCTCTCTCTCTCTCTCTCTCCTCTCTCTCTCTCTCTCTCTCTCTCTCTCTCTCTCTCTCTCACAACACACACACACACACACACACACACACACACAATACACACACAACACACCACACACACACAACACACACACACACACACACACACACACACACACACACACACACACACACACACACAACACCAAGAGAGAGAGAGAGAGAGAGAGAGAGAGAGAGAAGAGAGAGAGAGAGAGAGAGAGAAGAAGCAGCAGCAGCAAGCACAGCATAGTTCTAAGTAAAACTCGACAGACAGCGGCAATAGGCCTATTACTACTGGGTATGGGCAGGGTGACTGCCTGACTGACTGTGGTGACTGATAACATCAGCTGTTTCAGTTGGAGACAGCAAACAAACCCACTGGCACGTGACCATCGACCCAATCACATTATAGGCCTAGACCCTCTTTTGGTGGGGGGAGGAGAGGGGGGGAGGAGGAGGGGGGAGGGTGAGTGGGGGTGAGGAGGGGGGGAAAAGAGAGGGGGAGGGGGGGTGGGAGCCTGGATGGCCTTGTGGTAAGAATGTTGACCTCGCGTTCTGACGGTTGCGTGGTTTGAGCCCATCACTGAGAAACAGTTACGTTTGAAGGGTGGTTTTTTGGGGTTTTTTTTTTGTTTTTTGGCCACTCTGAAGTTCGTTAACACGAGTACTGCTTTTTGACGATCACTCTCCCGAAGGACCTTCAGGGTGTGTGTGTGTGTGGTGTGTGTGTGTGTGTGTGTGTGTGTGTGGTGTGTGTGTGTGTGTGTGTTTATTTATTTATTTATTTATTTATTTATTTTTTATTCTTTTATATCGAGGATAACAGAATAAGCAATCATGTACTTTTTTTCATCCGGTTCTCGTGTGTTTGCAGTTTTGTACATGTCATCTGTTCCCACCGGCACACGATGGCCTACTCTTACGAAAAGCGGAACAGGATTTAACGTGTGCGCAAGATGTTCTGCGTGCGTTCGCACACGGGGCCTCGGTTTAAAGTCTCATCCGAAGGACTAAAGTGTTAAATGAAAAGAGGTCTCCTGTACCCACACACGCTTGGTAAATAATACTTACTGTATGCATGCGTGTGTGGGTGTGTAAAAGGTGCCGTCTTATTGTGCGTGGTGTATAACTATACATGTGTAAGGGTAAAAGCATTACTCATCCACGTTTGTGTACTTTTGAAAATGTTAATCCATTAATTCAAGAATGTATGTGGAAACGATCATCTGCTAGTTCGTGATCATTCTGAATTAAGAGAATTAGTGATGCTGGAAAAGAAAAGACGGTAAAAAGCAGTATTGCCAAAACAAAAAAAAATGAAGTCAAGATGTAGAAGAGTTAAAAAATAAAATAAAAAAGACGAACTGTACAAGTTATCGAGGATATTACTTCTCTTTGATGACATTACATAAAACAATAAAAGGGGAAAAATGAAACAAAGAACATGAAAAAAATGAAAGAACTCCATTCATGGAAAAATGTAAACAAGGAAAAAATGAGTATAAACGCACAACTGCAGCAAGACTATCAAAGTTTATTGTAAAGAAAAAACGGATAGGCCTAATGCAAACATTATTCCAAACAGAAAGATTGAAAATGATCGTTCTATTCTATCCGTTCTCAATTAACGTAAATCTTCATGTCAACTTGGATAACTTATGTGTGTGTTTGATTTAACGTTCGTGGTTTTTTTTTCATAATTATAACTGAGTAAAGAGCTGTAAGGTTTTCGGCGTGTGGATGGTTTGCTTTCTACGATTAATACGGTGTCATATTTGGGACAGGTAGAATTCGATATTAAATAGATGTCAGTCGAGTTTAATTAACTCCCTTAGCCGAACGACCCGTTATGATTTTTAGTGACCCCAAAGAAGGCAACAGTTTTCTTGTATCAAGGGAACGAATTTGGAAGCTCTGCGCATGCGCACAAATTAACTCCCATGATAGAGCATTTATGTATTTTAGTCATCCCAAAGAAGACAACAGCGTTCTTTTATCAGGGGGAGACAATTAAAAAGTGTCGCGCACGTTTTGGCGTAGTGCTGTATGGTACACATACACGCGCCAAAATACTATGTCTTGTTCTTAGTCCCTAATATTTTATCGCATTATTATCAGCAGTAGTGGACCTTTACCAGCGTAGTTAATAAATCAGTGTTACGCACACTTTGAGAAAAGTGAGGCGCGTGTGAGGGTAACATGCATGCGTATGTCTTGCACAGCCTCTAGTTACAGGCAAAAAACACATCCTGTATACTGATTTTTTTTTTTTTTTGCTATATAGGTGAAAGCGAATCAATACATTACGCTAATTGTTTGCTCTCGGATCGTTTCTGTAGCCAGAGTCCGAGACTTATCGGACAAACTTGCATGGTTTCATGTATTTCTTCCTCACGACATGAGGATTGGTTTATATCTGCGTAATTATAATTGGAAGTTCTTATATAATACGCAAACTCGGCCCTGTCGCATGTTTATGTATACAAATTTGTTGTTTTCTGCGATAACAGACAGACAGACAGACAGAGAAAATAAATTGTTTTAACCACAGAGAGAGAGAGAGAGAGAGAGAGAGAGAGAGAGAGAGAGAGAGAGAGAGAGAAGAAGAAAAAATTCTGTTTGAATCACAGAGAGAGAGATACACACACACTGTGACACAGTCAGACAAACACACCACACACACACGACACACACACACACACGACACACACTCAGCTGATCCCTCTCAGGGATCAATCGGAAGCTTGTGCAATGTTTGAGGTTAAGCAGATAGATGTATAGATTCCGGTTCTCCAGGCAGTGTCAGCGCGTGCACAACAAAAATCCATACACTACGTCGTCGTCGTCGTCGTCGTCGTCACGGTAGGTGTGTCACGTTGAAGAAAAGTACGCCTTTGCGGGAAAAGAACAAACCATAATTATTTCTTTTTTAAAAAAACAACCACAAAAACCCTAACCAAGAGGTATGATTGAGAAACAAAGGGAAAATATAGGTAAACAGAAAAAGAAAAAGAAAGAAAGAATGCCGCGGTTTCTTAATATTTACTTGTTAAAATTTCTTTTGTTGTTGTTGTTGTTGTCTTTTTTTTTTGTTGGTGAGATGGAAAACTGAAAACTCCGTGATACAAACAGCAGTCCTCCCAGTCTCCATACAGCTTCTTGGCCACTTTGGGGTGGTATGGGTCAGGCCAGATCCTCTTTCTGAGTACCTTTTCTTTCTTTCTTTTTCTTTTTTTCTTTTATATCGAGGATAATGGAATAAGCCCTCGTGTGCTTTTTTTTTTTTTACATCCAGTCCCCGTGTGTATGCAGTTTTGTAAATCTTGTCATCCGTTCCCACAGGCACATAATGGCCTACGCTTACGAAAAGCGGAACAGGTTTTAACGTGTGCGCAAGAAGTTCTGCGTGGGTTTGCACACGGGGCCTCGGTTTATAGTCTCATCCTGCGTAGCGAGCAGGACTATGCAGCACAAGTTTCTTTGGACTCTGGCTGACTTTCCAAGAACACACTCCTCGCCAGGCCTATGTCAAGTTTCCTGTATAACCATGAACAAATAGGCGGCGGTTTTGGCCTGTCCTGAATCTGCATATTCTTTTTTTTTTAATATTTTATTATCTCACTAAAAAGATATCCATGTGGGGGGCCATACATTTTTAAAAAATCAGTAAAAGATGTGTTACCAAATAATACCATAACACAGTTTTCGACCATTTACCACGCACATATCAGCAGATATAGAAAGCACTCAAACATCAGCAATAC
>JASPKP010009735.1:0-10012 GCA_030674155.1 Stramonita haemastoma
ATTTTACTCTGTTTAAAACCCCGGCAGATTTCTTGCGTAAATTGGGCTGCTCCCCCTGGGGGAAGAGAGCTTCCCACAAGAGCGCGCCACCATTTTTTTTTTTTTCTTTTTTTGTTTTAAAAATGTGTTTGTTTTCCTATCAGAGTGACTTTTTTCTACAGAATTTTGCCGGGCAATTTCTTGTTCCATGGGTTTTTAAAAGTGCGTAAATAATGATGTTAACACACAGGCCTGGTTTTTCGTTTCCCCAAAAAGACTACCCCCCGCCCACCCTCGGTTAAATGGATGGGGGAAAATTTTTGGGCCCAAACGGGTATACATCATATTCGACTTCCATGCATACATTTAGCTTTTTATTTGCGTCCCAAAATCCCCCTTTTTCGGCTGTGAAAAGCACATTAAAGTTTTTTACAAAATTACGATCAAAAAAAACTCCAAATTAAAATTTGGCGGCCCAATTAGGACCATCATTTCCTAGTCCAGCCCTGCCCTTTTTCCAAAAAAATGATGTCTTACCCGGTTGCCCAGTGTTGGGGCTATTAAAAACTCCTTAAAAAAACGGCATGGAAAAGGAAGAAGGGTTGAAATTGTGTAAGACTTTTTTTTCCTTTGAAACGTGCCATTTTGTGGTTCCCCAAATTGTCATCTGCACGTGCGTGCGTGCTGGTGGCATTCGAATTTCTAAAATTTTTGTCATTATTTTTTGTTGTTGTATGGTGGTGCAAGCGCTTTGATTTTTTTTGAAAAAATTTTAGCGCTATAAAAAAATTTTATTATCTCCATCTTCTTCCGTTTTCTCATCGTATGTCGTCGTCTCGTTCATTCATCTCATATCATCTCATCATCATCATCATACACTCACATCATCACATCATCATCATAAAACTCATCTCATTCATCTACATATCTCATCATCTCATCATTACTTTATCATTTTAAATTTTTTTTATTATTATTATTATTATTATTTATTATTATTATTTTATTATTATTTTTTTTTTATTTTTTATTATTATTATTTCATTTTTATTATTCGGAAAATGTTGACAGAGGTGACAGGCCCTTTTCCCCGCAGGTCTGCTTGTTGTATGGGAACTGAAGTGATGAAAATTTTTGGTGCGATAAAGATGGGTGGGGTGGGGTGTAATTAGAATAGGGGGGGAAGGCAGGGGTGGGGGGTGCGATGCCGACATCAAAATGCAGATAAAGACATGTAAATATTGTTTGTACAGATACGACAGGTAGGGGCAGGCAGCAACAACAGACACACAGGATGTCATACAATATGCACCGCACGCAGTACACTCACGCACACGCGCACACACGCATTTTTGTTATACACACACAGAGGTAATGCTTGCACACACCATCACGAACACACATGCACAGAGGTAATGGTTGCCCCGCACACACACACATAAAACCAACAATAAACACAAGGGCATGAAAAACACACACATACACCACACTACACACTCGCGCGCAACCACACACACAAAACCACACACACACCACACAACACACACACCACACACACACACACACACCACACACACAAAACCCCAAAACACAGAGGTAATGCTTCCACACACACATGCACACAAACACACACAAACAAACACACACAAAAACACACACACACACACCCCACACACACACACACCACACAAACAAACACACACACACAACAAAAAAGAGTACTAGTAAGTAACATTAAGTGCCACCCTACTAAATCCCCAACCACCAATCAGAACAATACCCACATTCATCCTTTTCCCACCAGTCTGCCAAAAACTCAGACAAGCCTAATCTGCCTGGTCACCCAGAACAGCCCACCTCTCCTTCTGTCCCCCCCCCTCCCCCCCCCCTCCGCGCCCCCCTTCCCTCGCCCCCCTCCCCCGCATCCCTGATCTCTCTGAATATTTGATGCCTGTGCTCCTTTAGCCAAATGGTCTTATGACACAGTCAATAACTCTCTCCCTTCACCAGTGGAGAGAGACAGAGAAAGGGAGAGAGGAAAGAGAGGGGAGGGGAGAGGAGAGAGAGAGAGAGAGAGAGGGGAGAGGGGGAGAGAGAGAGAGAGAGAGAGAGAGAGAGAGAGAGAGACAGACAGACAGACAGACAGACAGACAGACAGACAGACAGGCAGAGACAGAGACAGACAGACAGAAAGACAGAGAGAGAGAGAGGGAGAGAGACCGACAGACAGATAGACAGAGACACAGACAGACAGACAGACGACGACAGGGGAGAGACAGAGACAGACAGCAGAAAGACAGGGGAGAGAGAGAGGGGAGGGAGAGAGGGACAGACAGGAAAAAGATAGACAGAGACACAGACAGACGACAGACAGACAGAGAGGGAGGGGAGAGAGGGGGAGAGAGAGAAGGAGAGGAGAGAGGAGAGGAGAGAGAGAGAGAGAGAGGGTGGGAGACACAGAGATAGATAGATAGATAATAGATAGATAGATAGATAGAGAGAGAGAGAGAGAGAAGAGAGAGAGAGAGAGAGAGAGAGGGAAGAGAGACGACAGCCCGAAGACAGACAGACAGACAGACGAGAAGGGGACAGAGACAGGACAGACAGAGACAGACAGACAGACAGGGTGAGAGAGAGAGAGAGGAGGAGAGACAGAGACAGAGACAGAGAGAGAGCAGAGACAGAGCAGAGACAGACAACAGACGAAGGGGGAGGAGAGATGGAGAGAGAGACAAAGAACAAAAAAAATAGAGATAGAGAGAGAGACAGAGTGGGGGACACACAGAAAAAGACAAAGAGAAGGAGAGAAGAGAGAGAGGGAAAAGAGAGAAGAGAGAGGGGAGAGAGGGAAGGGGGGGGGAGACAGAGACAGAGACGAGAGAAAAACAGAGAGACAGAGAGAGAGACAGAAACAGACAGACAGACAAACAGACGAACAGAGAACAGTAAATCTATGTGAAACCATTTCTTCTGGGAAAGGGGGGCCCTTTTTTGTGGACCATGCCATCAAAAACCTCAAAGACAATAATATTCACAGAGGCAGAAAGCAGTCCCTTCCCTACGATGTCTTTCTTCTTCGTGGCATATGGGTAAAAGGAAAAGAGGAGTAATAAAAATGCAAATAAAATGGGGGTGGGGGGGAGGGGGAGCGTGCAATCCGATTAAGGGGGGGAGAGGGGGATCCCAGACATCCCAGATGCAGATGAAGCGTGTGGTTGGTCCAGAGGCTGGTTGGTGTCTCTTATGGGAGCACACACACATACGCGCATGGGGGGGGGGGGGGGGGGGGTGTAGCTAGTGGTCAGAACATTGCGCTGGCAATTTGACGGACCCAGGTTCGAGTCGGGTCGAGGAGATTTTTCTCCTGGAGGTTAACATCAGTGCTGACTCCACTCTCCCCAAAAAGTCCTTCGGATGAGACTATAAACCGAGGCCTCATGTGCGAAAGCACACAGAACATCTTGCGCACATGTTAAATCCTGTTCCGCTTTTTGTAAGAGTAGGCCATTGTGTGCCCGATGGAACAGATGACAAGATTTGCAAAACTGCATACACGAGGGAACTGGATGTAAAAAGCACACGAGTGCTTATTCCATTATCCTCGATATAAAAAGAAGAGATAAATAATTAAACACACACACACAACACACACCCAACACCCCCCTTTCCCCCACACCCACACATACACTGTGGTCACTGCACAATCATGACCCAGTCCAGCCAAACATTCGTCAATGGTTACCCTGAGAGAATTCATTTTCTCCCCGAACTGTAATTCCGTTCTCAGGTCAAGTGAACACTGCACTGTAATGAGGTGTGGACCAGAAAAAAGAGACAGACAGCTTTAAGAGAAGATGAAGAACCGTGGAAAGAAGTGAGAGGGTGAAGATCTCCTCTCTCTCTCTCTCTCTCTCTTCCTCTCCTCTCTCTCTCTTCTCTCTCTCCTCTCTCTCTCTTCCTCTCTCTCTCTCTCTCTCTCCTCTCTCTCTTCTCTCTCTCTCTCTCTGTGGTGTGAGTGTATTGTTTGTGTGTTCATGTGTGTGTGAGAGTGTGTTTGTGGTCTGTGTATTGTGTTCTGTGTGTGTATGTCTGTGTGTCGGTGTGGTGTGTTGTCTGTGCGTGAGTGAGTGTGAGTGTGTGTAAAACATTATCCGATTGAAAAAAAATGATATCCTATTTTTTTGAAACATCTAGGATGTTTTATGGTTTTTTTTCTTTTCTTTTCTTTTTTTATTATAATTTTATTGGTAGTATGTATGTCTCCCCCCCCCAATAAGGATGCTAGTTTAAAAAAAAAAAATCCCCTTTATCCAAATGTATGATTTATATTACATGTACAATTTTTGATAGATAGTGGTGGATTGATGTTTTCGGTTGTTTATTTCATTTTGTTCTCTTGTTTGCTCCTTATCTAGTAAACGCTTTTTTTTTTTCCATAATCAAAATTTTTTATTGTTACTTCTGATTTTTGTCTTCTGAAAGAGTGCATTTTATTACCTTATCATATATAGTGTCCTTATTCTTGTGTGTTGTTTGGTATTGCGTAAAGTCTTATTGTTTAGTATATTTTCAACTTGATGTATCCCTGAAAAGGGCGGGGACTGGATGTAAAAAAGACACCGAGTGCTTATCTATTATCCTCGAATAAAAGACTTTGCCTTGCCTTGCCTTGCCTTGCCTCCTCTCTCTCTCTTCTCTCTCTGTGTGTGTACGTGTGTGTGTGTGTATGTGTGTGTGTGTGTGGTGTGTGTGTGTGTGTGAGAGAGGAGAGAGAGAGAGAGAGAGGAGAAGAGAGAGAGAGAGAGAGAGAGGAGAGAGAGAGAGAGAGAGAGAGAGAGAGAGAGAGAGAGGTGTGTGTGTGTTGTGTGTGTGTCAAGTCAAGTCAAGTCAAAATGATCTTTATGAGGGTAAAAGATTAAGTTTAACACAACTTTTTTTTCATCCTGCCCTCGTGTGTGTGTGTGTGTGTGTGTGTTGTGTGTGTGTGTGTGTGTGTGTGTGTGTGTGTGTGTGTGTGTGGTGTGTGTGTGTGTTGTGTGGTGTGGTGTGTGTGTGTGTGTGTGTGTGTGTGTGTTGACGCATGTGTATTTACACATCCATACACCATAACACGTATAACCTATAATAATTATATGAACACACTAGTCCATCTTCTCAACATGACATTCTTTATTATTCTTTATTATTCTTTATTATTCTTTTTTCATTCTTTATTCTTTCCACTTAAAGAACTAAAAAAAAACTGCAGAGATGCACAGGCAGGCACAACATAGTGAGGGGAGACAAACAAAAACAAGGAAAAGAGCACCAACACGGAGATAGAGGGAGGTAATCGAGTTTGGTGCCTACAACTGTCAGCGTCCCAAATGGTGAAAGTAGTGAAATGGGAAACTTCGGTAAGACGAGTCACAATGGCTGGCCTTGTCTTCTGCAAACCAGTTTTCTCTCTTTCTGTCTCTCTCTGTCTTCTCTTTGTTTCTCTCTCTCTCTGTCTCTTTTTCTCTCTGTCTCTCTCCCAGTGTCTCTGTGTGTCTTGAGTGTGTGTGTGTGTGTGTGTGTGTGTGTGTGTGTGTGCGTGGCGTGTGTGTTGTGTGTGTGTGGTGTTGTGTGTGTGTGTGTGTGTGTGTGTGTGTGTGTGTTGTGTGGTGTGTGTGTGTCTCTCTCTCTCTCTCTGTCTCTCTCTCTGTCTCTCTGTCTCTCTCACTCTCTCTCACTCTCTCCCCTCTCTCTTTCACTCTCTCTCGCACACTCTCTCATTGATTTCTTGATTTCTCAATAATGAATGGTAATTTGAACGATTCATTCGATTGCTATCTTACATTAACTAGCTTATTAGGCCATTGAATTATCAAGATTTGTTTCCCCCTTTTTAATACGAGGGATTGGTATAAAGGAAATCTCGGCTTATCCAAATATCCTCAATAAAAATATTTGGTTTGTGTTGAGTTTGAATTTGAGTTAGAGTTTCTCCCCTTCTCTCTTCCCCCCCTCTCTCTTCCTTTTTCCCCCCCTCTCTTCTCTTATTCCTCTCTCTCTCTCTCTTTGTCGTCTGTTGTTTGTTGTCTGTCGTCTTCTGTTTCTTTTTTACCACATTTCAAATTTCCCTTCTGCAGACCGGGTAATTTAGAGCCCAGTTGTAGGATTTTTTGAGCAACGCAGCTTTAATAATGAGGGAAAAGAACGGACAAAAAGGTATAGCGCTAACTTGAATAAAACAAAAAAAAAAATCAAAGCGTTTTCATTCAACATGGGGTCTAAAAAGCTTAAAACAGGGGATTTATTTTAGGCAGGTAAATGTTGCCAAAAAAGCAAAAGAAATAAGTAGTCTTTTGTGGGAGGGGGTTTGGTTACCTTCACAGAGATAAGGGAATTTTTTCAGGTGAAAAGTCAGGCTTCGTCTTCCCTTTTTTTCCCTAAAAACAGTTTGTGGTTGTTTTAAAAACCCGCTCCTTTTCTCTACCCCCCAAAACAATTTTGGCTTTGGCAGGGGATGTTTTCTTCAGAAAAGGTGGCGTTTTCTCCTGTGGGTTGGGGCCAGGGCTTTTTCATGAAGACAGATGTGGGGTGCGGGCATTCCCCACACTTTTGAAACCCCTTTCTTTTTTTTTTATAATTTTTTTCTTTTTCTGTTTGTTTTTTTCTTCATTTAGTCTGGAAGTAGGGGTCCTTTCGTTTTAAACTGTTCCGATGTCGGAAAATTTTGAAAAAAAAAAGGGAAAAAAACCCAACTTTTTAAAAAAGTTTCCCCGAAGTATTAAACAGTTAACATAGAAAGCACACAACACACACAGACACAGACCACAGACACACAGACACACACAAAAAGAAAAGGGGGGGAGGGGAAACCCCCAGGGGGCAAACATTGCGCGGGGAATTTTACGCCCCCAGTTCGATTCCCGTTGGGGGGATTTTCCTTGGGGTGCACTCCCCTCTCCCCAAAAGTCTTTCGGTTTTAGACTGAAAACGAAGCCCCCTGTGCGAACGCACACAGAACACTTGGCACTTTTAAAAATTTCCTTTTTTTTTTGAAAGAGTAGGTCATTGGTGCCGGTGGGAACGATGACAATATTTACAAAACGATACACCCCGGGACAAATGAAACAATCAAGAGTGCTTTTCCCATCACGGGAAAAATGAATAAAAAATAAAAAAAAAATGTAAAGAGAAGAGAGAAGAGAGAAGAAAAGAGAGAGGGAGAAGAGAGAGAGAGGGGAGAAGAGGAGAAAGACAGACCAAACACACACAACACCCAAGACAAACAGAACAGAGACAGACGACGACAGGCAGGCAGGCAGACAGAAGAAGACAGAAGACAGACAGCGGGAAAAAAAAGACTGGAGACAAAGAGACAAGAGGAACTTTTATATATAATTTGGGTCCTAAAAGTTAAAAACCCATAGTGTAAAACAAAAATTTTAAAGATTTTGAATATATTGGAAAGCAAACTGCCCCCTTGAAACTCGAACCGCGGGTTGCTCTTTTTCTTTTTTCAACAAAAAACAAAGAAGAAAAAAGCAAAAAAAAAAAAGGGGAAAGAAATCAGACTATCACCGCGTTAGCATCCTAAATAATGCAATGCAGTGCGCAGGGAAAGGGGCCCCGAATCAAGGGAAGCCTGCTCAAACAAATTTGCCCTCGCTAGAGCACAAGGGCATTTGTCAGGCGACTGGAACCCCAAATTTATTTTTTGGGTTTACGGAATTTGTTTCAAGGAAGAGAATTTGCCAAAAAAGGTTCCCAAAAAAAAATTGTTTTTTCCGGGTGGGAAGGAGTTGGGGGGGGAGGTGTGATTTAATTTTTTAAACCTTTATCCCCTGGGTTTTTTTTAGGTAATTTTTTTTTTTTTTTCTGTACCGTCTATCTCCTAACACGATTAAGTTTTAAAGGTTAGGCTTGTTTCTTAAAGTGACGAAAACCTTGGGGGGAAGGGCCCGAAATTTTTTGTTTTTTAATGAAGGGAATAAGGGGGAGAAAGGGGCTTACTTTGTCATGATTTGAATCATTTCTTTTTTTTTTTTCTTAATAAGCAAAAAATTAACGTTTTGGGGGGGGTTGTTTTCATCCATATACACGAAGGCGCTGAAAAAAGAATATAGAATGAATATTAAAAAAAAATTATCGAGAAAAATAACCCCTTTTTTAAATGCATATAAAATTTTATAAAAATTTTTTATATATATAAAATTTTTATTATAATATATATTATAATATAAAAATTTTTTAGTGGGTGTTTTTGCTATGAAAGTGCCCCCGGCTAGTCCTACATTTTGACATCGAAAGCAATTTAAAGGTTTTAAAACCATAAAACCCGCCCCCCCCCCTTTTTTTTCCCCCCATTTTATTTTAAACTAAAATCTCCATTTAAAACCCCCAATTCGTTGGCGTTCAAAATTGAATTTTGGGGAAAATTTTAGTTCTACAGTTAGTGAGGGGACAAAAAACAACCAGTCTTTCAGGGAGAAAAATGGGGTTGGGGAAAAGGGCAAGAACTTTTTACCCCTTTTCCCTTTTGTAGTCTTTTTATGTTGGGGTACCAGTCAATATTTTGCAACCCCTTTTTTCCCCTTTTGCGGTCTTTGCTTTTTGCAGTATGTCGTTCCATTTTAAAAACCGTTTTGATTTGTCTTTGTACGTTTTCCTGTTACCCCTTGTTCCCCCTTGTACTTTCCCCGTGGGACAGTCTTGGCCCATTCGATGTTTATTTACGTGCCGTCCATTTCATTTATGTCTTTTCGCTGAAATCAAAAAAACTTCGTATAGCCAAAAAACGTTTTCAAAGGAGCTTTTATTACTTTTTTCGAGATCCAAAAATGTTTTTCAGAAGATTAATCTCCGCTGCTTTAAAAATTTTTAGCTGTCCCCAAAAACCCGCACCTATTCTGAGTTAAATTTGTACAGTATCCCCGTCGGTACCAATTGCCCCTTTTGGGTAATTAAAGTATTTTTGCTTTATTTGACTTGACTGGCTTTTTTCCCTGGATTTTTTTAATCCTTCCCGTCCCCAAAGCACAACGGTTTTTTAGCAATGATTACAATCATGCGGAGACTTTTCTGAGGGTGTACATCAGTTTGCTTTTGACAGTGGTCACTGTGGGTTTTTTCCCCCTGTGGCCGTGTCCCAAGGGGCTTTCTCCAATGAAAACAGAGGGGCACGTCCGGTAGTCTCCACCACCTCTGATCGTTTTTTAAAAAAAATTTTAAAATCTATTTTGTTTTTTTTGCTTTTTATTTTTTAATTAGTTGCGGATGTTGTCCAGGGCCCCAGGGGGCTTTTGTCAAGATGTCCAGGATGTTGTAAAAAAAAAAAAATGGGGGCGGGGGGGGGGGGGAAGGGGGGAGGGGTTGTTTAAAAAAAAAGAAATGTAAGATAAAGAGGGAACAACGCTTGGTAATCTACCTTATCCAATACTCTGTGTGTGTGTGTGTGGTTGTGTGGTGTGGGTTTTTGTTTGTGTGTGTGTGTGGTGTGCTCGTGCGTGTGTGTGTGTGTGGTTTGTGTGTGTGTTGGTGGCGATGCGGTGTACGGCAGTGTGTGCACGGGTATCTGTGTATTGTTTTGATTTTACTCATGCACAAAAGTCTTTGTGTTGGTAGAATCCTTACCCCGTAAAAAACAAACGCGCGGGGGCCCGGGGGCGGGGGCGGCGCGCGCACACACACACACACACACACACAAATACACACACATACACACATACACACACACAAACACACACACACACACACACACACCACCACTCACAACTTCCCCCTCCCGCATGGTATCTTTTCGTTTCTCAATCTTTTAAAGAAAACAATTCCAGTCTTAAGCACAAATGTTTGGGGGTGTGCACACTACCGTCACTCTGAAGCTCTAATTTGGGTAACCTTCTAAAGTCAGCCCCAAAGCTGTGTATCGGGGGTGACTCTCTAAAATCAACCTAAAACTGTCATGTCAAGCAACACTCTAATGTCAACCTAAAGCTGTCATGTGGTGTGCACTTAAAAAGTCATCCTAAAGGTATAAAGTCGGGGGGACACCCCCTAAAACCCT
>JASPKP010009736.1:0-10010 GCA_030674155.1 Stramonita haemastoma
GGGTACCGCCCCTTTAGGACCGGGGAAGGTAAAGCAGCAGGGGGGGAAATGGGCGCCGCCCTCAATATGCTGGCTCCTGGAGAAGCTGAGGCTCTGAACCTTGCTCCCACGCCGCCTAGGTTAGGGGACACCTTTCCCTTTACCGTCCTTTTAACATAACGACTATGTCAGTTGGTACAAAACACTGTTTCTGTGTCCAGTCTCTTTCCGAAGCCCCCATACCGGGAAAGGAGGTAGAAGTCAACCAGCCCCCACTGGGCTACCAGTCGGTTTTCATACAGTTTGTTTTCAATCTCGGTGGGGTGGTCAGTGGGGACATCACTTTTTTTTTCTTCGATTGAAAAAGTTGCATTTCCAATAACACACGGCTAATCCTCTCTCTTTATACACATGCACAAACAAAACCCACATATAATAATATATAATATATATATATATATATTAACTATTAAAAAATGATGTACTAATATCGAATAGGACTGTCAATTTCTGAAAACACTCTCCTGGATCAAGTATCGTTCCTCAAACTGTCCTACAGGTCACACCACACTTTCTGTGATAGTGAAGCCTAACGCTTCATTCACCACACTGTGTCAACCTCCCCCTGCACGTCCACACTGCGCTGCCTTCAACTCACCTGCAAAAAAACCCCTTGTTCCTACACATTATTGACACGGGGGAAAATACCTTGGTCAGAACTTGCGCTAACAATTTGACACCCGGGTTCCATTCCCGTCGAGGAGATTTTTCCCTAATGTTAACTCATGTGACTCCCCTCTCCCCACAAAAACCCCCGGGTGAGACTGTAAACCGAGGCCCCCGGGGCGAACACGCTAAAATTTTGCGCACATAAATCCCTTCCCGCATCCCTGGGGTAAAAAGGGGAAGGGGGAAGAGAGAGAAGAGAAAGAAAAAGAAGGAAAAAGAGTGGGGTGTTTGGTGTTTGTGTGTGTGTCGGGGTGTATTGTGTGTTGTGTTTGTGTGTGGGTTGTGTGTGTGTGTGTGTGTTGTGTTTTGTGTGTGTGTGTGTGTGTGTGTTGTGTAAAACCCTGCTTATTGAAACTCGCATGTTGCTTGTTGCCACCACAGTGAGTCCAAAAAAGAAGAAGATAATGAATGAATGAATGAATAAATAATGAATGAATGAATGAATGAAGAATGAATGAAGAATAATGAATGAATGAATAATCCTTTTTTTTTTAAGATAAGTAGTTAATGATCTTTATTTTCCAAAATAACAGAAAGCATTCTAACTTTTTTCCATCCACCCTACCCTGTTAGGGGAAAAAGCAAGCCCCCCCCAAAAAAAAAAAAAAAAAAAAAAAAATACAGAGACATAAAAAACACAGAGAGAGGAAAACGGAGAGAGCAGAGACAAAAGAGACAGAGAGACAGACAACATACAAGAAAAGAAAAAACCGAAAGGGGAGGGAAATAAAACATACAAGACTATCCATGATGCACACAGCACACACACACACACACACACACGCACAAACACTCCCCTCTCCTCTCTCTCTCTCTCTTCCCTCTTCTTTTTTCTCTCTCTCTCCTCTCTCCTCCCTCCTCTCTCTCTCTCTCTCTCCCCTCTCTCTCTCTCTCTCTCTCTCTTACTTTTAAATCCCCCCGACGCTTTCTCGTTGATATCTGCTCTCGACGCTTACCAAACCCGATACTTAATCGTTAACTTTTTTTCCCTGCTTGCTTCGTGCTAAAGATCAATTTCCAACTAGCCTACTTATCTCATATCACATGATGAAAATTCATAGCACTTGTCCTACTTTGCGTCAATTAGGTTAGGGGTATTTCGATGTAAAAGCTTCAAGAAAAAAACCCAACTCAAATATCCAACGCGTAAACTCAATATATAATTATGATAATTATAAGCAATATTAGTGCAGTGGGGGAGGGAAAGTGGTGGCTCCTGGTGGGGGTTTTTGTTTTTTGAATAAGATGCAGGTTTTAGGCTTTGAGCTCAAACGAGTTTTTCCAATGAATGTGTTTTGTGTTATTTGGGTCTGTTTTGTTTGGGTTTTACTTCCCTGTTGTTGTGTTATGCGCTTCGGTTTGTGTCTTCATGTTTCTAGCACCGTGGGGTTTTTTGTTTTATTGGGGTGTTTTTTCTTTCTCATCTTTTTTCTTCATCTACTTTTGATTATCAGCAAAAATGCCTGTGTTCCTGTGACCTACCTGTCTGTGACATTTTGGGCTGTTAGAGAGTTGATGACATTCTTTCTCTTCCTTGTATCTTGCTTAAATTGCCATTCTCTCTCCTCTCTGTCTCCTGTCTCTCTGTCTCTGCTCTGTCTCTGTCTGTCTGTCTTTTCTGTCTGTCTGTCTGTCTGTCTGTCTGTCTGTCTGTCTGTCTCTCCCTCTCTCTCTCTCTCTCTCTCTCTCCTCTCTCTCTCTCTCCTCTCTCTTCTCTCTCTCTCTCTCTCTCTGTACCTATCTCTGTTTTTTCCTGTCTATCTTTTTTTCTCTGTCTATTTTTCTTGCTTTGTCTGTCTGTGTGTCGGGCCTGTTTGTATCTGTCTGTCTGTGTCTGTCTGTCTGTCTCTGTCTCTGCCCTCTGTCTCTGTCTCTGTCTCTGTCTCCTCTCTCTCTCTACTCTCTCTCTCTCTCTCTCTCTCTCTCTCTCCCCTCTCTCTCTCTCTCTCTCTGTAAAAATTTTTTAAAAAAAGAGCATGTAATGCCCTATTACCCTTTAAAAAAATTTAAAAAAATTGTTCTCTCTCTTCTGTCTCTGTCCCCTGTCTCTCTCTCTTTGTCTCTATCTCTGTCTGCCTCTCTGTCTCTGTCTGTCTCTCTCTGTCTCTGTCTCTCTCTCCATCGCATGGGAACTGGATGTAACAAAGCATATGTGTGTTTATTCCATTACCCTTGAAATACAAAACAATCAATAAATGAGTAAAAAACAATCTCTCTGTCATCATCATCATCACATCCATGTCTCCCTCGTCTCAACACCATTCTTTCTGGTCTCCTTTCTCCAAATCGCTGCCTAAGATCGATGCTTCTCTAAAACTCCAATACTTACAAAGTTCAAACCACCCTTCCACCTGCACTTTCTGCTTCATCATCAACATCAACATCAGCAGCCCCCTGATCAAGAAGGTTGACAGAGGGGAGGACATAGGGGAAGCATTGGTCCACACTTTACTCGGGTTGCGTGTCTTCACCTTTTGGGCAGCAACAGTGCCGTGTCAAGGCCGGCCCTTGCTTTGGTTGTACATCACTCCCAGCCATCCCCCTCTGCACGTAGTCCCTACTTTCAGGTTTAGTTAGCAGGGGCCTGACGCAAAAGACAACTTTGTCTCAAATGTCAAACAAGTTTGCAAAAACATCTATCATGTTGTATGTTTTCTTTTTGTTGGATTTTTATTGATACAGTTCGTTTGTGCGTGTGTGCGTGCGTGCGTGTGTGTGTGTGCGCGCGCGAGCACGTCGTGCGTGCGTGTGTGCGTGTGTGTGTATGTGCGTGTGTGTGTGTTTTGGCAAAACTGTCAATGTGTCTATAGGCTCTGTCTATGCTGAAAAATTTGTCGGAGCAGTAATAAATTTTTACGTTTGAATATTTATGTCTTTACTTTCTTTTAAAAGTTTCTGCTTGCGAACACGCATGCACACAAACAAACACACACCTACATCCCCGCATACGTACATACATGCATACATACATGCATACATACATACATGCATACATACATACATACATACATACATACATACATACATACATACATACATACATACATACATACATACAAAATTTCCATAATACATACATACAAAACATACATACATACATACATACATACATACATACATACATCATACATACATACATACACATTTACATTCTTCTTCTTTTCTCATGACCGGGATGGTCATGGAGGAGACATGAGAGACGATTCTGCACCAGCCGTCGCCATCCAGACCCTTCCTCCGCCTTCCGAATGAGTGTTGGACTGTCCAGGTGGGTCCACTCCTTGTTTGTTATCCATCCAGCTTTTGGTTTGTCTGTTTGTTTCCTTGTAGGACTGTCTTGGGGAGGTGTTGTGGCGTGTGACTGCCGAACCATGCCAGCTTCCCTTTTCTTGACAGTGGCTAGTAGGTTCCTGAGGCCAGCCATCAGTGCGACTTGACTTCGCACAAAGTGCTTGTTTTCCTTTTCCTTTTCCAGAAATTCCAAGCATCGCCAAGCAGGGTGGGGTGTCGGTATTGATACTGTACCCCCTGTGGCAGGGTTGAGTCGGGTGCTACAACGTCCCGCTCTCCCTAAGGAAAGTGAATGCGCAAAACATACCTCTCCTTTCCAGGTGTAGTGCCGCCGAGGGGGCCCTGCCTGTAACGGGCAGGTGGTCACTTGCAATGGCCTCTCCTACATTACTGTGCCCGTAGCAACACCTTCCCGTGGTGCCCCCTGTTCTCACTGAGCTTGCTAACGTCAGGGCGCGACCGAGTACCTGGCGGTATAACTGGGTCCGGGAGGAAAGCTCCCCCCTTACGTGCGGCACGCATGGCCCACCGTCGTGTGGATACGCCTGGTGCCCACGCACCACCTCCCAGCTATGGGCAAATACGAAGACTGAAGTACCCTGCTGGCAGGCCTAAAGAACTGAGGGCTGGTGCATCCCTAAGGGAGACCTGGAGAGGAGATTGGCGCCACCAGGGAATACCCGAACCCCACTGAAAAGATATGAAAAGACGCAACCAGAGCCAACACACTTACATACATATTTACATACACAGAAAACACACATTATAGGGCATGCATGCTGGATACATGTATAATTACATAGATCCCGGTAGGAACGGATGACACAGTTTTACAAAACCGCATACACACGGGGACTGAAGGGAAAAAGGTAGACAAAATGTTTATTCCAAAATCACAAAACATCGTGGTGGGTCCGGATCACAAACATTCCAGTCTGCTAAACACGAAGACGGGATGGAAAAAAAATTCCGCACATGTGTTTATTCCGTTATCCTTGGATGAAAAAACTGAAATAAATAAAAAATATAAATGAAATGAAATAAATTAGAGTATAGACAAAAAGGATGCGAACATGAAAGAGAAACGGGTAAAGAAAAAGAAGAAAGCCTAGTTTAAAAAGCTGTATGTGCATCACAGCACACACTCATGTAGGCGCCGCGCACACACACACACACACCACACACACATACACACACACACACACACACTCTCTCTCTCTCTCTCTCCTCTCCGTCTCTCTCTCTTCTCTCTCTCTCTCTCTCTCTCTCTCTCTCTCTCTCTCTCTCTCTCTTCAAATCTTATTGAGATACGATGCTTCAGGAGCTGCGATACTTGAGGGGCACTCCGCCACTCCATTGCAGCTGCTCTTTGGCTGAAAATCAGATCCCTACCATGGGCCTGCCCTCCTTTCTCCCTACAATCAGGGGTTTGGGCCCGGCATGACGCAAGAGCCTTCAAGAAACGTGTCCCCAAATATGAACAACATACATCCAGACATCCCCTAATGGAAACAGTTTTTTACGGAGGGGATTTAAAATGAAGGATGAGGGGAGGGGTGGGGGAAAGGGTGGGAGCTTTGGCCTTTTTTGTCATCATAGTTTTGTCTGTTCTCTGTGACCTGTCTGGGCCATTAAAAGTGCATGGTGTTGTGTGTGTGTGTCTGTGTGGGGTGTGTGTGTGTTTTGTGTGTTTTGTGTGTGTGTGTGTGTGTGGTGTGTGTGTGTGTGTGTTGTGTTGTGTGTGTGTCTGCGCGCGAAGGGCCGTTAACATACGATGTATAACAAAGGTCTGTACTACTTATTGTAGATTTTCTTATACTATATCAAAAAAGGAAAAAAACTGAATACTCTTTAATAAATTACTAAGAAGACAGAAAACATGAAAAAGGGCAGGGGAAACTTGGAGATGCACTGATAAAGATATCCGCAAGTAGATAAACAACTACACTATGTCAGCATCTCTCCTCTCTCTCCCCTCTCTCCTCTCTCTCTCTCATCTCTCTCTCTCTCTCTCTCTCTCACTCTCTCTCTCTCTCTCCTCTCTCTCTCTCTCTCTCCTCCTCTCTCTCTCTCTCTCTCTCCTCCCTCATCCCCCTCCCTCCCCCCCCCTCTCTCTCTCTCCCTCCCCCCCTCCCTCCCCCCCTCCCCTCTGTCCTTATTTCTTGTCTGTTTTTTTTGGTACTGTACAGTTTTCCTTTCCTTGGTATTTCATTATTCTTGTTATTGTTTAGTTTAAGGAGCATTTTTTATCTGGGTTTTATCCCCTATAAGGGCGGGGAACTTGGATGGAAAAAAAGCCCCACAAGGGTTTATTCTTTATCCTCGAAAAATAGAATTTTTCCTTGACTCCTCGCCTTGCCTTGCCTTGCCTTGCTTTGCCTTTCCTTTCCTTGCCTTGGGCCCTCTCTCTGTCCCCTCTTTTGTCTCCTCTGTCTCTCTCTGTCTCTCTCTTCTCTCTCCTGTCTCGTCCCTGTCTCTCTCTCTCTGTCCTCTCTCTCTGTCCCCTCTCTGTCTCCTTCTGTCTCTCTGGGCTCTGTCTCTGCCTCTGCCTCGTCTCTGTCTCTGTCTCTATCTCTATCTCTGTCCTTTTGTCTCTGTCTCGTCTCTCTGCTCTGTCTCCTCCCTCTCTCAGCCTCTCTTCTTCTTTTCTCTCTTCCTCTCTCTCTCTCTCTCTCCTCTCTCTCTCTCTCTCTCTCTCCTCTCCCTCTCCCTCCCCTCTCCCTCTCCCTCTCCCTCTCTCTATGCTAACCTTTTTCCGAACTTTTGTTTTATTTCGTCCATTTGAATTCTTGTCCGTGAATCGGAACACGTATCTTATTACTAAGCTCCCCCTTTCAAAATAAGATCCATCCACTGAATGACTAAAGTATTAATCATTAACCCCAGTTATTCAAGATATGGGTTAATGTACAAAACCTTGACGTAACATCTTTAAGGACGGCGTTTTAAATAACAATAATACATCATACACAGAAACTTTTATTATGATGTAAACATCTTTTTTTTCGTGAAAGAAAATGTGTTTTCAATTACGTAGGTATACATTTACTTATTTTTAATAGTTGTTCATTATCTTTTTTTTTACTGTTAACAACAACGCTGTCTGTGTCTCCTTGACCTGTCTGTGTGATTTAATCTGTCTGAAAGAACAAGACAGAGAGACAGAGAGAAGGACACAGAGAGAAGGGGGGAGGGGGGAGAGTGGGGGAAGGAGACAGAGACAAGAGACAGATACAGAGACAGAGAGACAGGGCAGATAGACAACAAGTCATCCCCAAAAGCACGCTAATCTTCTCATAAAGACAGACAGACAACAGACACATGTGTTATGTTTGCACGCAAAAACGCTGACGTGTTTGTGTGTGGTGGTGTGTGTGGTGTGGTGTGTGTGTGTGGTGTGTTGTGTGTGTGTGTGTGTGTGTGCCGTGCATGTTTATTTATTTAAATTCTTTTATTTTCGATGATAGTCGAAGTCGCACTCATTGTGCTTTTTACATCCAGTCCCCGTGTGTGTACAGTTTTGTAAACTTGGTCATCTGTTCCCACTGCACACAATTGCCTACTCTTACAAAAAATGAAACATGTTTCAATGTGTGCCCCCGGAAAATGTGTTCTCGCCGTACCCCTCACACAAAAGGAACCTCGGTTTACAGTCCTCCTTCAAGGGATGGGGTGGGTGGGGATTTAGCACATATTTAAATTCCCGGAGAAAATGTTCCCCTTGAATGGATTCGAACCTGGGACAGCAACACGAGCGCAATGCTTAACGCTCTAAGTAACCCAGGGCCCCCCCGTTCCACGACATTAGTGTTTGTGTTTGTGCCTGCGTGCAGTGCGACTATGTACCCTGCACGTATAAGAAAGAGAGACGTGCACTGATACAGAAAAAAAGACATCCAGACAACAAGCAGACAACAGAAACCCGACTTGCCACACATAACAACAAAGAGGCAACAATCTTATGGAGAGAGACAGAGACATTGAAGAGGAGACAGAGTTATCTTGCGAGGCGATGGTCTCTTTTCCAAGGACAGTGTTACAGCTGGTTCAAAATTTCTCAAAATCAAAAACAAAATTCTGGAAGTTTTTTATTTCTAATACAGCTTTATAATTATCAGGTGACAGAGTGCTGTGGAAAGAGTGTGAGTTGTTTTTCTAGAATAACAAAACAGTATGGCGAGATCACTGCTCAAATCACCTGATATTTTACAGAAATATGCCTGCATACACACATACACACACTCTCGCACTCGTGCGCGTTCATGCATACACGCATGCACACACAAACGCACACACACACAACATACACCCCACACACAAACACACACACACACGCACGCACGCACGCACGGACGCACGCACGCAAACAGACTGAAACAGTGAAATCTTTGTTTTGGTATAACGCAAAAGAAGCTTTAGATGGAGATGGATGATGTTTTAATAGTGTGTAGAGGCGACATGACATTCCTTCTGTCTCCCCAAAAATCTGTACAAATCATAAACACCCGCTGCGGACTTTTCAGCACAGCAATCACCGAGATCATTCAAATCCAGCGGAGCTCATCTCTCACCACCCAGAAGCCTGCATCTAGGTATCTCCCTATAAATCAAAACCACTGACCACAGCTTGCCTAGAAAAGATGAATGGATTACTGCGTGTGTGAAAGGGAGTTTTAGACGAGCGTCCACACAACAGACCATTATTTGAGCCTCATAAATAAAGGGTTTGAGAAGCCTGGCCACACAGCGTTAGAGAAAAAAGACTGGTTAACCTGCTGGTCCCCCGGTTAATGCCACTATTTTAAAACTAAGGACGGTGGTTCGAATTTTGTTTGATGCTCCAAAATTTTTTTTTTTGCATTTTACCAGAACTTAATTTTGTAGTTTTGGGTAGGAGTTTTGTTCGGATAAAATCGTGAATTGTAGTTTGTCGTTTAGGCAAATAAGATGTAGCATTGTTTATCGATTCACTTTTCAGTCATTAGTGTCGTTGTTATATGTGTTTGTTTGTTTCTTGTTTGTTTGCTTGTCCGCTTGCTTTATAAAAGCCCTGCTATACCTTAGAGTGACAGGTTTTACACAACTTAAATCAAATCAAAATACACACACACATCACTCACTACAACGCAAGGATGCACATATGCACGGACACACACACATATACACATAATAACACACACACCTGAAAGCATGCACGCACGCACACAACACAACACACATGCACACACACAAACATACCCGAGCGGGCACACAAAAATACAATGTACGTACACACGCATTCACAGCCGAGCACGGCGTTCATGTGTGTGTTCGTGCATGCACATTAACAATTCATTGATAGATAGGATACAGAAAGGCAAAACTATATAGAAAAAATTAAAGCAAGGAATGGGTATCAAAGAGAGACAGAGAGACTGAAATATGACTGAGAAAGAAAAAAAAAAAACAATGCAAAAAAAAGGAGAGAAAAGAAAGAAAAATGGAAAAAAAAAGAAAAACCAAACACTGGGGAAACAAACAAAGAAACCATATTAAAATAGGGAGAAAAGGAGATTGCAGACAGAAAAGAAAAAGAATAAAAAAGACCTCAAATAGAAAAAAGATGCCAGTTAAAAGGTGTACAAACCAGCAGAAAATCGAAAGAAAAAACAGTAAGAAGCTAACAAGCAAAAAAATGTAAGAAGAAGGAAAAACCCAAAACCCGAACAAACATTCATATTTGTCCCGTGTTAAAGTCTGAAAACAAGCAGACAAGTTAAAAAAAAAGTAGTAAACACACAGACGTCAGAGAGGAAAAACAAAAGAAAAAATACTACACAAGAATATTTGGTCTTAAACCAAGAAAGAAAAGGCGAAAAACAAAATCCAGGAAAATAACGAAGAACATTAAAAAGGGAAAACCCAAAAAAAAAACACAAATAAACCTATCATCAGAAAAAAAAGAATTTACAACAACATAATTTACCATAATGCAAATAAAAAGCAACAAACCCCCCCCCCCCCAAACCCCC
>JASPKP010009737.1:5000-10007 GCA_030674155.1 Stramonita haemastoma
TGTATGTGTGTACGTGCGCGCGCGCGTGTGTGTGTGTATGTGTATGTGTGCGTGCATGTGTGTGTATGCGCGCGCGCGCGCGCGCGCGCGTGTGTGTGTGTGTGTGGTGTGTGTGGTGTGTGTGTGTGTGTGTGTGTGTGTGTGTGTGTGGTGTGTGTGTGTGTGTGTGTGTGTGTGTTTGTGTTTTTTGTGTGTGTGAATGTGGTAAGAAAAGCTCCAGTTGTGTTTTTCTACTGAGGAGAATCCTATCTTCACGTCACATAAACGATGGATGGGACCCTTCCCTTTGTCTTAACACATGCAGATCATATGCTACCATCTTTTTCTTTTCTATTTTCCTCTCTTTTCATTCTTCTTTTTTTAGTCTTTTATGCATGTCTTTCTTCTTGCCAAAACAAAACATGTAAAATATTCCCCTCCTCAAAAAAAAAGAAAGCTAAAAAAAAAACACACGAGAAAATTGTCTCTTCTTTCTTATCTCTTCTATGGCAAGGATAATTCTTCGTTTTTTTCCCCTCTTTCTTTCTTCCCTTGATATCAATTTGCCTCTGTGTCTGTGTTGTTCAATGCATCCTGTGGTTTACAGCGATGGTATGAATTTGCGTGGGTTTATTGTAGATCTGATCTGCGCTGAAGTGTGAGCGACACACATTCGTGTGTGTCAGGTTTTTTCTCAAAAAGTGTTACTGTGTGTAAAATATTATATGATTTACATTGCATCTGAAGAGAGAGAGAGTGAGAGAGAGAGGGGGGAGAGAGAGAGAGACAGATAGACAGAGACAGAGATAGACAGACAGACAGACAGACAGACAGAGACATAGAGATAAACAGACAGACAGAGAAACAAAGAGAGACAGCACCTTTGTTCCAAATCCCAAACCTTTGGAATGTTCTACCAGGCATCTTTGACTGAGTTTCTCACATCACAGTGTGTGGTCTCGGAGAAAAACAAATTCTTTCCTCAAAACTCCCATGGGTTTTGGGGAGAATGAAAAGAAATGAACTGTAAGGCAAAAACTCTGCCGGCTATCAGCAGCTTGGAGGTGTATAAACTGTCTGGATGTCTATTAGCATCGTGAGGACGTGTCCTGATCACTCCAGTCATGGCGGCAGGGGACCCAGAAACTGATAGACTGTCTGACTTGAGGGAGATAACTGTGTGTAAGGGAACACGGGTGAGAAGTCGGGTCTGACCATTCCCGATTACCCAAAGACACAACACGATGGTCAAGGGTTTGGGCTGAGGTGGATTCTGTCTTGCTTTAGGTGACAAACCTTATCTTCTGTTTACAGAAATATAAACTACACCAAAACCAAAAATTAACATACAGAAAGACATCAAAGCAAAACACAAAAGCAGAAAGCGGGGAAAGAATAAAAAGAGGTAGCTCTTGTAGTGACGCGCTCTCCCCGGGAAGAGCAGATCTGATTTCAGCCTTGTGCAGCAACACCACCATGTCAAGCCCGGCCAGGTCTCTGATGCTCTGCATCCAGTTCTTCACTTCATCCAGCTGCATCCAGTTCTTCACTTCATCCAGCTGCATCCAGTTCTTCACTTCATCCAGCTGCATCCAGTTCTTCACTTCATCCAGCTGCATCCCCTGCCCCCTGTAGGATATAATTATAGCCTTGGCAAGAGAACAAGTGACGTAACAAAACCACACCAGCTTCCTCCACTTCACGATAACCAGAAGGGGTTTATGAGACCTCTTGCCTATGTATACGCCGACATGCGCACATATACGTCGTCTATATATCTATCTACTTCTGTATCAGGGTCATCTAGGTAAAAAAAAAAAAAACAACTGCCACTTCTGTGTAGAGAAGATACACCGGGTGTATGTATTCATCGGTACATATATGGATAACCTTTATTGTTCGATTGATTGATCGATTAAGTGATATTCTTTATTTCCGGGAGTAACATGCGTGTTTATACTTTTAAAAAAAATCCATTCCATGCTATGAATAGGACGAGAAAGGACGAGATGGTAAAGAACAGTGCACAGAAGGTGAAGATGATATCTACCCTCTGTGCGCTTTCCAAAGTCCACAACGTTTGTGGATACTTGGCAGATTGCCGTTGGCTACACGTAGCATGATTGTTTGAGCTCTGACAATCTTCCTGCTTGGCTGGCACCTCCGTCTCCATCAACAGAACTGATGTAAAGACGAATATTTGCAGGCGGAAATATGAACTACCTCGAAGCCAGGGAACATTTTTGTGCCCCATCATTTGATTAATTGAAGAAAGCTGATTCAAATCTTACCTTCTGTTGTCAGATTCTGCTTGGAAAAATATAAAAGGTTAGCTATCATCTTAAATGAATTATTCAGATTTGTTAATATGAAAAAGAACCCGTATATTTGTTCTTTTTGATAAAAAAAAATCCTGAAAGAGGGTAAAGCTAATTAGTCTTAATTTTAGAACTAAGAGGTTAATATCATGTTGCACTGTGAAAAAAAAATCTAGGCCCTTTCAAACCAACGCAATTTTCCTATCTGAAATAGGATATTAGAAGACATACAGGCAGATAAGCGTAATTCTATCTGTAACAATCAAGTATGGAACTTAATACTTCATAAATCTGGAGAGACACAGAGAGAGAGAGAGAGAGAGAGAGAGAGAGAGAGAGAGAGAAGGGAGAGAGGAGAGAGAGAGAGAGAGAGAGAGAGAGGAGAGAGAGGAGAGAGAGAGAGAGAAGAGAGAGAGAGAGAGAGAGACAGACAGACAGACAGACAGACAGACAGACAGACAGACAGACAGACAGGCAGACAGTCAGACAGACAGACAGACAGACAGACAGGACTAACAGACAGACAGACAGGTAGATAGACAGACTGACAGACAGACAGAGACACAGACTGAGAGATAGACACAAATAGACAGACACAGAGAGGCAGACTAAAGGCAGCGCCAGCTCCTTTTAGTTTCCAAATGAAGCTGTTCTCCTCCCACATTACACAGCTGGCATGGTATCCTATCCCAGTCTGTGATCTCACAGACAGACAAGGACAACTCATTTTCCTCACAATAAGAGGTAGTGAATATTCCTACAGAAATTAGATGTAACACAAAGATACCATCTCTATTACAAGACTGTGTAGTGTATAAAACGGTCATGTGTCAAGGATTTTGAACAAGATACTTCTGTCAATTCCTTTCAGGGGCCATCAATGATCATAACGTGGATCACACACACACACACACACACACACACACACACACACACACACACACACACACACACACACACACACACACACACACACACACACACACACACGACTTGTTATAACCGTGCTTCAGTCATAGCCGAGTTCATCATAATTTTAACCAAACCAAAAACAGTCTAGCGTTTTATACAGTAATTCTCATTAGAAGACAGTCAGACGAACAAATGAATACACAGACATAACAGACATTCATACTTCAATCTGCATCTAAAAAAAAAAGGTTCAGTCAGAACCGATGTGAGACACAAATAATTTAAAGTATACTGTTAAGAATAACCATTGTTCATCATATTCATTTGTGACACTTTTTGAAGAACATACTATTCAACACAAAACCTCTTTACGTATGATTTCGGAGCCTGTTAGGTTTTGTTAAGTTTCTGGACTGTCTGACTGCTGACAAAGATGGTCCCTTACATTTCTGTCCTTTCTAGGCCCTTTCACACGACGTGGACAGTGCAGAAGGCTGGCTGGTTCATGCAGACTGTATTGTAGTTACCGTGAGGAAAACGTGTTTTTGCAGTTCCACTCTCTCCCTTCACAAGTCCCCACTGATGTCATTTTCCACTGTGCCTGAGAGAAATTTTTTGCGGTGTTGTTGGTAACAACTTTTTTTTCTCTGGAAGACAGAGGAAAAGATAGTGGTGTTGTGTGGTGTGTGTGTGTGTGTTGTGTGTGTGTGTGTGTGTGTGTTTTGTGTTGTTTTGTGTTTTGTGTGTGTGGTGGTGTGTGTGGTGTGTGGTGGTGTGTGTGTGTGTTTGTGTGGTTGGGGTGTGTGTGTGTGTGTGTGTGTGTGTGTGTGTAAGAGATAGAGAGAGCGGGAGAGAAAGGGGAAAAGAGGGGGGGGGGGGGGGGTTAAGAGAGAGAGGAGAGAGAGAGAGAGGAGAGAGGTGTGGTGTGTGTGTTGTGTGTGTGTGTGTGTGTGTGGGGCGTGCGTGCGTGTGTGCGTCTGTCGGTGTGTGCGTTTAGTGCACCTGTTTGTGTCTACGTGTGTGTGTGTATGTGTGTGTTGCGTGCGCGCGCGTGAGAGAGAGACACACCGAGAGAGACAGAGACAGAGAGAGCGAGAGAGAAGCAAACTGACTGGGCAGACATACAGAGGCAGAGAGACAAAGAGAGGGAGGCATAAATCAAGGGCAAAGATTCTGTAGTGGACATCGATAGAAAGCATTGTCCTGATGGCTTTGAAATTCACCCTTGCCAGTGTCATTCTGGCTGTTTCAAAGGTTAAAAGCCTATTCATGTTGGAAATTTAAATTGCAGAGAAAGGGGGAGGAGAGAGAAAGAGAGAGAGAGAGAGGGGGGGGGGGAGAGAGAGAGAGAGAGAGAGAGAGAGGAGAGGGAGGGAGGGAGGGAGGGAGACAGACAGACAACAGACATACCGACAAAAAAGAGACAGAGAAACAAAACAATAGACAGACAAAGAGAGAGACAGAGATGGAGTTGGTAAGGAGGGTGGAGGGAGAGAGAGAGAGAGAGTGAGAGAGAGGGGAATAGAGAGAGAGAAACATACATACGTACATACGTACGTACGTACGTACGTGCGTACGTACGTACATAAAATACATACATATATACATACATAACATGCATAGTACATACATACAGACAGACAGACAAACAGACAGACGGACAGATGGACAAGACAGACAGACAGACAGACAGACAGACAGTCAGAGAGCTAGAGACAGAGAGTCAGGACACGCAGGCAAACAGAATCATTAACTTAATTTGGGAACTTCTGTGATGAAAAAAAATGTGTTCTCTATA
>JASPKP010009738.1:7500-10007 GCA_030674155.1 Stramonita haemastoma
GCGTGTTGGGGGAATCTTAGAAATCCCCCAGCGTGTTTAGCCCTCCCGGATAGATTTTAAGGTGCCCTTGTGTTTTTTTGTTTGGTTTTGGTTTTGGTTTGGTTTGGTTTGGTTTGTCTGTTTGTTTGTTTGTTGTTGGTGGTGGTGGTGGTATTTTTTTTGTTTGTTTGTCTTTGTTGGGGGGGGGGGAGACTAGTGGTTAGAGTCTTAAACTGGCGGTCTGACGGCCTGGGTTCGAGCCACAAACCGTTTGAGGAGATTTTCTCATGGAATTAACGTCAGTTCCGACTTTGATCCTCCAAAAGTCATGTGGGTGAGACCGTAAACCAAGGTCGGCTGTGCGAACACACGCAGAGCACCTTGCGCACAAACACGTCAAAACACGTTCCGCCTTTCGAAAGAGTAGGCCATTGTGTGGCGTTAGGAACGGATGACATCATTTAAAAGACGTATGCACATTGGTGCTGGGTTTAGACATCATCCGTGGACCGGTGGACTAGAGGTAACGACCCTGCCCAGAAAGCGAAAAGTCCGGGTCGAAATGTGCGGTGGTTTGAATCCCGTTTGGGCCCAAACTTTTCCCCCATCCATCTGCTGTGACAGAAAGTGGCATAGAATAAAATGAAATCAATCCCCAAAGTTGGGATGCGGACAGCGGGCAAAACCGGACGCAGACACGATGTTCGGAGATGTAGCCGAGGACTGAAAATAAAATGTCTTTGTTTTTCTCCCTGGGACACGAAGAGCAAAGCGAAACAAACCCATGAAAAATACCCAAACCAAAGCAACCATAAAATAAAACAAAACAAAACATCTCTCCTTCTCCACAAAGCCCCAAACAAGCAAGCAAACAAACAAAAAACCCCGAGATAAATACTGAGAAAAGGGTGTGGTGTGTGGTGTGTGTGTGTGTGTGTGTGTATGTGTGTGTGTGTGTGTGTGGTGTGTTGTGTGTGTGTGTGTGGTGTGTGTGTGTGTGTGTGTGTGTGTGTGTGTGTGTGGTGTGTACGTACGTATGTGTGTGTATGTGTGCCTGTCTGTCTGTCTGTGTGCGTGTGCGCGCGTGTGTGTATGTGTGTGTGTGTATCTGCGCGTGCGTGGGTGTGTGTGTATGTGTGTGTGCCCATTTTTTGAACATTGTGTACGTTAGCTTTAGCAGCAGGGCGTAAGGGTTTTCAGTAGTTTTTTTTTTTTTTCCTTTTGAGCCACAAACCACTTTCTTCCTCCCCCTTTACCTCGTCTGATATTACTACCAAGCGAATCGATGTAAAATTGAAGACAACAAACAACAACAAACACAGACGCACACACTACCACACACATACATACAAACCACACAAACACACACATGCACACACATGCACACACACACACACACACCCCTTCATAATTGTTCATATGCTCTCTGTCTGTCTGTCTGTCTGTCTGTCTGTCTGTCTGTCTGTCGTCTCGTCCGTCCGTCCGTCTGTTTTTGTCTGTCTGTCTGTCTGTCTGTCTGTCTGTCTGTCCTGTCTGTCTGTCTGTCTGTCTGTTTCTGTCTGTCTGTCTCTCTCTCTCTCTCCTCTCTCTCTCATCTCTCTCTCTCTCTCTCTCTCTCTCTCTCTCTCCTCTCTCTCCTCTCTCTCTCTCTCTCTATCTCTCTCTCTCTCCTCTCTCTCTCTCTCTCAAAGATTGTTTCGTTTTGACGAGGACCCATTTTTGTGTTGCCAAGGTCTAAACAAAGCTTATCAGAAGTTATGATTAAGTGGGCTTTTTTTTTTTCTCTGTCCACTCTTGTGCCTTGAAATGTCTTGTTGCCAAAGGCCGACGTGCATTAAACAATTTCAGTGTTCAGTGTTCTCGTAGTCTCTTCGTCCAATATCACAGCAGTGGACAGACGTTGAACTAAAGTAGTACTACAACTACTAAAGTAACTCCAATGAAAGTATAAAAAAAAAAAAAAATCCCGCCCATCCCTACCTGCCTATGTTATCAGCTGAAGATTATACGGTACCGATATTGAGACTAAGGGAAGTATTAGCTGTAAGTCCTTGAGATTTGTACTAAACTGAGCGACTGCTATGTTTTGTTTTCGAAAAGGGATTTTTATGTAAGTAAGCAGTCCCCCGGTTCACCCAGCTACAAATGGTTACTTGCCCTCTTCAAGGTCAGGGAAGGTAAAGCAGCGAGGGAGAGGAGATGGGCGCCCGCCCTCAACATGCTGGCCCCAAGAGAAGCTGAGGTCTTTAATGCCTCGCTCCTCCCCGACCACATAGGTTGTGGGACACCTATTGCCTTTTTAAAGCAGCTCTTTAGCCTGTGGAAGATGCATTCGTCGTAGCCTTAAGAAGAGTTTTAGCTTAGCTCCGGAGATTTCTACCAAACTGAGAGGAGTGGAGGGAGAGGAAGGGGCGGGGGGCGGGGTTAGCCTAGTGGTTAGAGTTGTGCTGATGATTTGAAGGCCTGAGTTTGAGCTGATCACCACCAAGGCACCTACACCCATCCCAGAGATATTACCCCGGAGTCAA
>JASPKP010009739.1:0-10006 GCA_030674155.1 Stramonita haemastoma
AATAAATTAATTAATTAAAAATAATAATAATAATAATAATAATAATAATAATAATAATAATAATAATAATAATAATAATAATAATAATAATAATAACAACAACAACAACAACAACAACAATAATAATAATAATAATAATAATAATAATAATAATAATAATAATAATAATAATAATAATAATAATAATAATAATAATGATAAAAAGTCTCCTGGTAATAGATGAAGAAAAAGAAAATGAGAAAAAAGACAATGTTAGAAAAGAGAGACAAGGATTTAAAAAAAGAAAGATTTCTAGTGTGAAGGCGTAAAAGACCCACAAACGAACTGCTTAAAAAGGGACTCTTACCTGACTGTCTGTTTGTCTGTCTGTCTCTCTGTCTCTCTGTCTGTGTCTCTGTCTCTCTGTCTCTGTCTCTGTCTGTGTGTTCGTCTGTCTGTCTGTCTGTCTGTCTCTCTGTCTCTGTCTCTGTCTCTGTCTCTCTCTCTGTCTCTCTCTCTCTCTCTCTCTCTCTCTCTCTCTCTCTCTCTCTCTCTCTCTCTCTCTACACACACACACACACACACACACACCGCGTGCATGCACGCAGGCACGCACGCACACGTGCTTGCGTATGTGCACACATACACACAAAGCACGCACGCACGCACATACACACACACACACAACACACACACACACACACACACACACACACACACACACACACACACAGTGTTCCACGGTCGAAGGGTCTGCCTACGCTTCAAGGGAGAAAACTGCTGTCTAAACAGACCCGTGTGCTTGTGTTTAAACTAATGCGATGAGTAAAATGGGCATGCGCTGTGCGCGTGAGTTACAGTTGATCTGCTTCTTGCTTGCAGGCGCGCGCACTGTGTGTGTGTGTGTGTGTGTGTGTGTGTGTGTGTGTGTGTGTGTGTGTGTGTGTGTGTGTGTGTGTGTGTGTGTGTGTGGTTGTTAGCAAGTAAGGATTGTTTTTATCCTGTTTTGTTAGTATTCCCAAACAAATCTTGGAGTGAATATATATATATAAACAAATGAATAACTAACCACAATCTTCCAATGTCCAGACAGACAGACAGACAAACACAAAGAGAGAGAGGGTGGTGAAACAGACACAGACACAGAGAGACAGACAGAAACGCAGACACAGAGAGACAGAGATAGAGACAGAGAGAGAAAGGGACACAGACAGACAGACAGAGAGACAGACAGAGAGACAGACCGACAGACAGACAGACAGAGAGTAGATCTGTATCCATCAAATAATGCAATTGTTCAAAATGGAAAATACTTGTTCCGATTGTCCGTTCTCTACCTCTTCCCGCTTATCTACCCTTTATCCCTGCCCCACCCCACCCCACCTTTTCCCCTTCCTTATTTCATTTGCTGCACCTCCCCATTATACGTCATTCTGTCGTCTGCTGCTGCTGCTGCTGCTGATGCTGGATCTGTAGATTTGCTGAACATCTTCCGAGAAAAGGAACAAACTAACGAACGCACGAACAGATGAATTTTCTGTTAAAAGGGTAACGTCATAAGCAACCAGGCTTGTTTTTTTGTAAACCAGTTGTTTGGAAACAGACATAGACGGAGGGGAAAAAGATAAAAGAGAAATCGAGACCAAAAAAAAAGCATTCAACAAGATTCTGTAACGATTATTTACAAATGATGTAGAATGTGGAGAACTTGTCTACATAATCCCGTTTAGGCCCAAAACACTATTTTCACTATAATAATCATTTTTTAAAAAAGGGCTGGATGTTAGAAAATAAAAGCTGTTAAGCTTATTGTATGACTCTCAAGAAAAAAAAATCGCTTTCTCTCCAACTCTGGCTATTTGAAAGGCCACAATGCAAATGCGTTATTATTGAAGCTAGTGTACTCATTTTAACTTTTGATTGGATTGGGCTTTTCATGGACTTCGATTATTTTTCCCTGTTTATGGTGTGTGTGGGGTGGGGGGGGGGGAGTTAGTTTGTTTTTTATGGATTTTTTTTCTTTTTATTTGGCTAGAGCTTCACCCTTCAGCAAACGCAATTTTATTTCACCAATGGTGCGCTTGTTTGTTTAAAACCAAGGGTTTGTTTTGTTTGGTCGTTTGTTTTGTTTTGTTTTTTTTCATTATTGCTCTGCATCATTCAACCTCTTTTCTGCGCCACAGTTGAGGCAAAGTGCAATTTGGGAGCCGGAAATAAATGGGAGTTAATGCTGTATGGGTTTAATTAAAAGCATGTGCCATGATGACAAATTCGGCCCGCTTCTCTCCCCTGCAGCGACTAAATCAAGGGGAGAGCATTTCTTCAGGGCTCGCGAGAAAATAACTGTAAAAGCTGTCGTTATGATGGCAGCGGGGGAAAAGGGGATGGTAAAGTGGGGGTGGGAATTTTTTCCCTATCAAAAATGTTTTTTAAGTTGAAAAGAAAAGGAGCGGGATTAGACATCAGGAGACCTCTCTCCATAAGACTGAAAACACTAGATGATATGGGATATAATGAAGACAGGTGATATTTTTTAAACACTTTCTAGTGGGGTTTTTGAACGTGTTTGCTTCTCTCTCTGTCTCTGTCTGTCTGCCTGTCTGTCTGTCTGTCCCTCTATGTGTGTGTGTTGTGTGTGTGTGGTGTGGTGTGTGTGTGTGTGTGTGTGTGTGTGTGTGTGTGTGTGTGTTTATGTATATGTGTGTGTGTATATATTAAGTCACAGACGGGCAAATGCATTGTGAATGAAGTTTGTATGCTTGGGGTTTTTGGTGTGTGTTTTTTCTAACTCTGAAATTTGATTGGGCTTTTCATGCAGATTTCAATCATATGCTTGCTTGTTTGTTTAAAAACTAGCTGTCTGTCATTAACATTTTTTTGGGGGGTGCTCTGCACCGTTCAGTCTCTTTTCGCCATGGCCTTTGCGACAAAGTGCGATTTGAGGGAACCGGAAATAAATGGGAGTTAATCTGTAGGAGTTTAATTAAAAGCACAGGCCAAGATGACGAATTCTGCTGGCTTCTCTCCCCCTGCAGCGATTAAATCAAGGGAGAGCATTTCTATAGGAGACAAAAATTACTTTAACAGCCGTAGTTATTATGACAGCGCGAAAAGTGGATGGCAAAAGTAGAGATGAGATGATTTTTTGTTATAAAAAGTTTTATTCTAAAAAAGAATCAACAGAAGCCCTAGCTTAGCAGTTAAGAACGTTCGACTTCAATCTGATAGGTCCATGAAGTCGTGGGTTCGAATCCCAGCGGCGTCTGGTGGAATACAGGTGGGATTTTTACGAAATCCTAGGTCAACTTCAAGTGCAGACCTGCCAACTTCTTCATTCCCTTCGGATATATGCACATGCAGAAGATCGAACGCACGTTAAAGACGACAAAGCAACAGTTGCATAATTCTTTATTTTTTTTATCAAAAGTTTTGGAATTATAAGTGAAAGAATTGTTTCTGCTTAGAGTTGAAACCGGATAATATGGATAACTATGAACACGTGTGGAATTTTTCTGAGGGATTTTCAAGTGTTTCTTTTCTTTTACTTTTTGCTCTTGTATCTGCTTTGTCTTTGTCTGTCTGTCTGTCTGTCTGTCTGTCTGTCTGTCTGTCTGTCTGTCTGTATGTATGTATGTATGTATGTATGTATGTATGTATGTATGTATGTATGTATGTATGTGTGTATGTATCTCTCTCTCTCTCTCTCTGTCTCTCTGTCTGTCTGTCTGTCTGTCTGTCTGTCTGTCTGTCTCTCTCTCTCTCTCTCTCTCTCTCTCTCTCTCTCTCTCTCTCTCTCTCTCTCTCTCTCTCTCTCTCTCTCTCTCTCTCTCTCCCTTCCTCTCAGCTCTGACTACTTGAAAGGCAACAATGCCAAATAATTATGTTGTTATTGAAACCTGTGTGTTTGTTTTGTAGCTCACAACTAAATAGAGCTTTTCAGGCCTTCCTCTTGTAGTCTTTGCTTCTTTCTTTCTTTATTTTGGATCGGCGGTCTAGAGGTGGCGCATCTGCCTAGAAAGAAAAAAGTCTGGGTCAGAAGTGTGTGGTGGTTCAAATCCCGTTTGGGCCCAAAACTTTTCCCCCATCCATTAGACCATGAGTGATAGTCTGGGTGCTAGTCTTTCGGATGCAACGATAAACCGAGGTCGTCGAGGTCCCGTATGTTACATGTTACACATCATTATTTAGGGCAAGTAAAGGAACCCATCGCAACAAGAGGTTTGTCCCTTGAAAAATTCTGTAGAAAAAAGCCACTGTGATAGGGAAACAAAATACAGTTGCAAACAGGAAAACGAAACAAAAATGGATGGGCTGAACTTGTAGCAACGCGCTCTCCTCCAGGAGAGCAGCCCGAATTTCACGCAAGAGAGATCTGTTGTGACATAAAGCGGTATAAAAAAAATTCTACTTAAAATAAAATCATGCTCCTGTCTTTCAAATCTGTGCTCTGCATCCTTCAGTCTGTTTCCCTCCTTAGCTGTTGCAGCAAAACGCAATTTGAGGAAGCGGAAATAGATGGGAGTTAATCTGTAGGAGTTTAATTAAAAGCACGTGCCAAGATGACACATTCTGCTGGCTTCTCTCCCCTGCAGCGGACTACTATATCAAGGGAGAGCATTTCTGTATGGTGGGGAGAAGGGGGGAAAGTCATGTTAAAAGTTGTGTAATTATGATGGCATGAAAAGTGTTTCTCGAAGCAACAATCAGGGATTTTTGTCTTCAGTGTTTGAGAATTTAGAAGAGAGGAGAGGAGAGGAGAGGAGAGAGAGAGAGAGAGAGAGAGAGAGAGAGAGAGAGAGGAGAGAGAGAGAGAGAGAGAGAGAGAGAGAGAGAGAGAGAGAGAGAGAGAGAGAGAGAGAATGAATGAATGAATAATCTTTATTTTTCAAGGGTAACAGAGTAAGTAAGCATTACATACTTTTTACATACTTTTTTTCATCCGGCCCTTAAGAGAGAGAGAGAGAGAGACAGAGACAGAGACAGAGACAGAGAGACAGAGAGACAGAGAGACAGAGACAGAGAGACAGAGACAGAGACAGACAGACAGGCGAACAGATAGACAAACAGATAGATAGATAGATCGATAGATAGACAGACAAAGACAGTGACAGAGACAGACACACAGACACACGGACAGACATGTTTTTGTTGTCGTTTTTGTTTTGTTTTGTTTTTGTGGAGGGAGATAGAGCCAGTACTGCTTTTTTTCTAAGAGAGGATAGGATGTCATGATGGCTTTTAATCTGAGGATTTTATTTTTGGTTTATTGATATTCATATTCTATTGATTATCTTTAAGTATGTATACTTACATACATAACATATGGTGTTTACTTTTGTTTTGTTTGCTTTTTGTCTAGATCTTCTTTTTTTTTCTTTTTTTTTGGGGGGGGGGGGGGCTAGTTAGGTGTTGCTGTGTTGTTGTTATCGTTGTTTGTTTGTGTGGTGTGTGTTTTTCTATTTTATTTTATTTTTGCTTTTAGGACATAATTATTGGGGGGGGGGGGGGGGGTGGGGGTAGGGAATGTTTGGAAAGTGCATGTACTTGCCCCCAAAACATTGTTTTTTTCGTCTTACCCAAGACTAGTACCCACATCACCATTCAAAGTCTACTAAAACCAGAAAGGTTAAAAAAAAAAATCTGGGCTTTACACTAGATTCAAACCTTCAACTTCTGCAATCTTTGTATGACACGTGATACTAGATTCGAACCTTCAATTTCTGTTATCTTTGTATGACACGTTTTTAACCACCTGGCCACCAAATTACCAAATCAGGTGAGAGGATGGAGGAGAAGGAGGAGGAGGAGGAGTGGTGGTGAGCAGGGGATTGGGAAAAAGACATTTTGGTTTGAAAATAAGAGGTCGAGTCTGGCTGTCTCCGCTATGCATGAGCACTGATTATTGTGGCCATTGCGCTGTAGGCCCCTGTAGACTTGACCTGTACAATCATGTAGATAGAACCACGCTTATTGCTTTCTAGAACATTGAGGCAGTTTTCTTTCCCACCCACCCTCCAACATGCATGCATATTTGCATGTTGTGTAGTATGTTTGTGTGTTTTAATGTTTTTTGCTTGTGTGGTGTGTATGTTATGTTTATTTTTTTTTTGCTTATTTATTTATTTATTCATTCATTTACTTATCTAGTTATCTATTCTTTTATTTCGAGGACGATGCAGAAATAGTAGTGGGGGAAAACCAGTGCATGTAACTTATGTGAAATGCCTAGTCCCTGTTGCGTTATTTTGCGGTGTATTTTTCTTATACCGCTTAGTCACAGCAGATTCCTCTGCACGAAATTCGGGCTGTTCTCCCCGGGGATGAGCGCGTCGCCACAAGTGCAGTGCCTACCCATTATGTTTTTTTCTTTTTCCTGTTTGCAACTGTATATGTTTCCCTATCAGAGCGGCTTTTTTCTACAGAATTTTGCCAGGGACAAACCCCTTGTTGCCGGGGGTTCTTTTATGTGCACTAAATAAGGATATGTAATACACGGGACCTCGGTTTATCGTCACATCCTAAAGACTAGCACCCAGACCACCACTCATGGTCTAATGGATGGGGGGAAGTTTGGGGCCTAACGCGATTCTAACCACCACACACTCCGACCACCAGGACTTTTCGCTTTCTAGGCAGGCGCGTTACCAGCTAGACTCTAGACCACCGATCCATTACACACATAGCAGTGTAATAATTATATTTGCAGTAATATATTTGCAGTATATTGCGTTATTTTGAACTGTCTTGTATTGTACTATTTTTGTTTCGAGGAAAGTGGAATCATGTGGGTTTTTTTTCTTTATCTACTCCCTGTGTGTATGCAGTTTTGTAAAAATGGTCATCTGTTCCCACAGGCCACACTTCTCTTCCGAAAAGTGTGTGCGTTGCGTGCGTGCGTGCGTGCGTGCGTGCGTGCGTGCGTGCGTGTGTGTGTGTGTGTGTGTGTGTGTGTGTGTGTGTGTGTGTGTGTGTGTGTGATATGGTTTGTGTATGTGTGTGTGCGTTCGTGCGTGCATGCGTGCGTGCGTTGTGTGTGTGTGTGTGTGTGTGTGTGTGTGTGTATGTGTGTGTGTGTGATGTGGTTTGTGTATGTGTGTGTGCGTGCGTGCGTGCGTGCATGCGTATGTATGTATATATATTATATATATATATTATATATATATATATATATATATATATATATATATATATATAAATAAACTTCTGCTTGGTACAGTTGAAGCCATATCGTCTGTGTGATCTAATAGTTATACAAAAAGTGAAATCAGGTTATAGAAATCTCATACTGGTTAGAAAAAATCTATAACTTCTAACATTTTGTATGAAAAATCTAATCATATGTGCATAAATCTCATTTCTTCCTGAATTAAGAGCTATGTCACCTGCACGATGACTGAAAATCTAATCAGGTGTACACATATTTGATAATCTTAAGAGCTGCGCCATCTACCTGATAATTATATGACAATCTTAACACAGAAGTAAAGGAATCGATTCCTTGTGCAGTAACAGCTATGTCGTCCTCTTCTTCTTCGTGATGCATGAAAATCTAATCCGATGTATCTAACTCTAATCATCACAATGCGCACGGATGGTGGACGCCATTTGCATTCTGGCAGCTTGCACAGCACGCGAGCTTCCGGTCACGTGTTGTTTAAGACACGTGACTGGGTCCAAAAGTTGATGGGCCATATCCGGGTGATGTCATCTTCGCTTGGCTTAAAAGGTTAACCACATTGATTGTAGACAAATGGAACAGAATGAGGGAGAGGAACATACAGAGAGAGAGAGAGAGAGAGGGGAGAGAGAGAGAGGAGAGAGAGAGAGCAGTCAAATCATATCATTGCTGGTTGTACGATATCTGCACCATAAACAACGACAAAATTGAGACCGTACATAACTTTTAAAATGCGGGAGTTATAGAATCGGATGACAGATCAAAACTCCGAACTACTCTCCAGGAAAGCCCAAACCACAGCTGCAATGACCAAACTGAAAGTCCTCTAACTACAAGAACATCGCCATTGGCTCCAAGATCAGACCAATGTGTTCCCTGGTCATGTCCATGTTTTTGTATGCATGCGAAACTTGGACTGCTGTTATAGCAAACATGGAGATGATATGTTTCTGCCAAATTCTCGCGCAAATCAAGAGCCATACAATGCATATACATTGCGCTACCTTGATTATGTAAATGCTTATCTGTAACCCTTGAAAATAAGGATCATTTATGGACGTGATAGCTCAGTGATCAGAGCACTCGCTTTCCCTAAGCTAAGGTTTAGCAGCATCTAGCGTGGTTACCAATTGGATGGGTGACCGTTTGTGCGCTTTCGCTTCAGTACAGTCCCCCCAGTTCACCCAGCCGTAAATAGGTACGCGCCCTCTTTAGGGTCAGGAAAGGTTTAAAGCAAGTGAGGGAGAGGAGATGGGCGCCGTTCTCAATATGCTGGCATATAGAGAAGCTTGAGGTCTGTGACGCCTCGCTCCCATACGACCACATAGGTTACGGGACATCTTTACCTTTTTATTTTAATTCATTTATTCGTTTTACGGAGGCTTTTTCATTCAACATCTCTCTTGAAGGCGTGTATGAACAGTATCCACTGTGTTGATTGATCTTGCCGTGTTGCTTTGTCTCTTTCGGAGGGTTGCACTGATGCAAGACTTTGTGGGTTTTTTTTCCCTGTCTGCTGTTTTGTTAGTGATGCTGCACTAGTGGAGGTGACTGCTACATTGGCTTGTCTGGAAATACAAGGGAGGTTATGGTCATGGTGTATAAAGAATGGCGTCATAGCAGTCTCTGTGTGTGTCTGTCTGTCTGTCTGCCCCCCCCCCCCCCCCCCCCCCCCCTCCCCCCCCCCCCTCTCTCTCTCTCTCTCTCACTCTCTCTCTCTCTCTCTCTCTCTCTCTCTCTCACACACACACACACACACACACACCACACACACACACACACATACACACACACACACACATACGAACGAACGAACGAACGAACGAGCGAACGAACGAACGAACGAACAAACGTCTTGCACACACGTTAAAACCGGTTCTGCTTTTTCGGAAGAGAAGGCCATTGTGTGCCAGTGGGAACGAATGACAAAATCTACCAAAAACTGCACCCCTACACAAAAGGGGGCCCGGATTTTTAAAAAGCATATGAGTCCTTATTCCCATATCCCTAGAAATAAAAGATAAAAAACAAACACACACACACACACACAACACACACACACACACACACACCACACACACACACACAACACACACCACACACACACACACAAACCCCACAAACCATTGTTTATGAAAAATTTTGATGCATATTATAAATGTTTACAAAGACAGATTCTAAACTAATCTCAGCCCTTAAATCTTTTCCTTACATAATATCAAAGCTATTGTCTCACTCATTTAACAATCTCCCAAAATTCATTTCTTGAAACAAAAATTTTTTACTTTTGAATTTAAAAATTTTTTTTTTTTTAAACCTTTAATTTCGATTTGTTTGTTGTTTTTACCGTCTTTATTTTTTTATTTTTAAAAAAAAACCCTTTTTAAGCTTTTTCAGTTTTTTTTCTCTCCCAGGGTTTTAAAAAACAGGGAAAAAAAATGGGGTTTTTTGCTTTTAAAACATTCAGTTTTAAACCCCCCCAAAATTTTAAATTTTAGGCCCTTCCAAAAAAAAAAAAAAAAAAAAAAAAACATGAAGGTTTGTTTTGGGGAGGGGGGAAAAAATTTAAAAACCAAAAAAAAGAAAAAACAAAAAAAAAGGGGGGGTTTGGGGAAATTTTTTAAAAAGAAAAAGGGGGGAAAGGGGTTTTTTGGGAAAAGGGGGGGGGGGGTTTAAAAATTTAAAAAATTTTTTGTTTTTTTTTTTTTTTTTAAGGGGTTTTTTTTTTTTTTTCCGTACACCTGGAAAAAAACCCCTTTTTAATTTTGGGAAAAAAAATTTTTTTCAAAAAATTTTTTGTTGGGGCGGGTTTTTGAGGGGCCGCTTTTTTTTCCCCCCCTTTTTTTTTTT
>JASPKP010009740.1:7500-10005 GCA_030674155.1 Stramonita haemastoma
GGCGGTGCAATTGTTCGTTTCAACAACGAAGATTTTTGATTTTGCCAAGATCTTGAACCATCACAATATTTCCTTACAACAGATGTGGCGGATTTTTGTGGATTTGAATAGGTCATTTAGTCTTATACCAAACACAGGACCAGCTGGACATGTATCGTCTTTCTCACATTCACATTCATGACAAGTAATCTGGTGTACAACAACACACTGTTTCTTATACGGCCTAGAATTTTGAGCCTGGATGAACCACAACGGATTTCAGTGCGTTGAACGCTTTATGATCCATCAGTGTAAGGTTTGCCTTGAAATCCTTAATTTTTTTCCACGCTTCAAGAATTAAATTTAGATTTTTTCTGTGTTTTTTTTTATAAAGATTAACTGATGACTTGACTCTATCTTAATAAGATGAGTTTCTTTGGCGCTATTCCCCTTCGAGACAGCTCCGCTCTATAACTGATTCCCGCTTACTTAAAACTGCATCGCTCATAAAACCGCTTCTTTAAAATGTCATCATTCATAACAAATCACATAATTGAAGCACAGCCTTTTCCAAGCTCTGTTTTTTTTATGCAGAATGCCTCATCTTTCTGGGTTTGTCTTTCTCTTCTTTTTTCTTTCTTTCCCTTGATCAGTTTAAAAACCCATCCATTTTCTCTCTTGAGTCACAAACAGCTGATGGTTTTTTGTTGTACGCTTTTCTGGCGGTGTATGGCTGTAATCTGTTTTGCTGAATTCCTCTGTGTGTGTGTGTGTGTGTGTGTGTGTGTGTGTGTGTGTGTGTGTGTGTGTGTGTGTGCGCGCGCGCGCGCGCGCGCGAGCTGGCATAGCCACATTATTTAATTCATTTCAGTTTTGTTTCATGTGTCATTTCCAGCTTTGACTGTTGTAAACGTGGAGGGTTTATATCGCCATAAAACAAAGGATATTGAATGTTTTTTCTTTGAAGTTTCTGATTCTTCTGTCTCACGGCAGTACAGATAGAGAACTAGTTACTGATCACATCTCTTTGCACACCAGTAGCAGTCTTTCTGTTCAGGCCAAGGTGTGACGGTGATAGAATTAATAATGTAAGCTCTTTCTTTGGACAAAAGCTACGTAGGGTAGTGAAAGAATAGTGTAGATACTTTCTTTGGACAGCAGCTGGATAGAGTAGCGAAAGAATAGTGTAGATTCTTTCTTTGGACAGTAGCTAGATGGAGTAGCGAAAGAATAGTGTAGATACTTTCTTTGGACAGCAGCTAGATAGAGTAGTGAAAGAATAGCGTAAATACTTTGGACAGTAGCTAGATAGAGTAGTGAAAGAATAGCGTAAATACTTTGGACAGTAGCTAGATAGAGTAGTGAAAGAATAGCGTAAATACTTTGGACAGTAGCTAGATAGAGTAGTGAAAGAATAGTGTAAATACTTTGGACAGTAGCTAGATAGAGTAGTGAAAGAATAGTGTAAATACTTTGGACAGTAGCTGGATAGAGCATTGAAAGAGTAGCGTAGATACTTTGGACAGTAGCTAGATAGAGTAGTGAAAGAATAGTGTAGATACTTTCTTTGGACAGCAGCTAGATAGAGTAGTGAAAGAGTAGCGTAGATACTTTGGACAGTAGCTAGATAGAGTAGTGAAAGAATAGCGTAAATACTTTGGACAGTAGCTAGATAGAGTAGTGAAAGAATAGCGTAAATACTTTGGACAGTAGCTAGATGGAGAAGTGAAAGAATAGCGTAAATACTTTCTTTGGACAGTAGCTAGATAGAGTAGTGAAAGAATAGTGTAAATACTTTCTTTGGACAGTAGCTAGATAGAGTAGTGAAAGAATAGCGTAGATACTTTCTTTGGACAGTAGCTGGATAGAGCATTGAAAGAGTAGTGTAAATACTTTGGACAGTAGCTAGATAGAGTAGTGAAAGAATAGAGTAGATACTTTCTTTGGACAGTGGGTAGATAGTCGTGAAAGAATAGTGTAAGCTCTTTCTTTAGACAGTAGCTAAGTAGAATAGTGAAAGAATAGCGTAGCTACTTTCTTTGGACAGTAGGTAGATAGTATAGTGAAATACTTGAAAAATCTCTCTTGACGCCAAAGGATGATGGTAACATGGAGAGTAAAGTTCTTTGACACTTGTGTGCGACAGCATCCAGAATAGTGAAGCACTTAAGACTCTCTGTAAGGGCTGTGGTGCCACAGTGGTAGGCTAGAGGGTGGTAAACTGGTTTCCCCGTGGTGCCACTTACAGGGGTAGGCTAGGGTGATTAACTGGTTTCCCCAGTCTATTTGGCGACGGTGCCGAAGGAAAAGAGGGTTGGAGGAGCCGCGGTGAGTGATTGAAGGTAGACAAGAGTTGAGTTGTGTTGACAGCACTGTGAGAGACTTAAAGGAAAGCTGGCATGGCCTTCAGGACACCAAAAGCGACCCCTTAAGTCCTTGGTTATCCTTTTCTGTTGTAGCTTAAATGTGCGTAAATTTGTTGTGTGTGTGTGTGTGTGTGTGTGTGTGTGTGTGTGTGTGGTGTGT
>JASPKP010000973.1:0-12500 GCA_030674155.1 Stramonita haemastoma
CGTAACACTTTAAAAAAACAACACAACAACAATAACAAACTAGTGTATTTCTTGCATTAAAAAACCAAAATCAACAACCCAACTTAACATGCTATTCCAACACTTTAAAAAAACAAACAACAAACATAGTGCATTTCTTGCATTAAAAAAACAAAATCAACAACCCAACTTAACATGCTACTCCCAACACTTAAAAAAAACACAAGCTAATGCATTTCTTGCATTAAAAAAATCAACAACCAACTTAACATGCTCATGGCAACACTTAAAAAAAAAACAACAACAAAGGACTAGTGTACTTCTTGCATTAAAAAAACAAAATAACACAACTTAACATGCTACTTGCAACACTTTAAAACAAACAAACAACAACAAAAAGACTAGTGTATTTCTTGCATTAAAAAAAACAAAACAACAACCCAACTTAATATGCTACTTCACAAACTTAAAAAAAACAAACAGGGCTACTGTATTTCTTGCATAAAAACAACAAACAACTCCAACTTTACTATAAACACTTTAAAAAAATGAAACAACAACAAAGGACTAGTGTATTTCTTGCATTAAAAAAACAAAATCAACAACCCAACTTAACATGCTATGGCAACACTTTAAAAAAACACAAAAAAGACTAGTGCATTTCTTGCATTAAAAAACAAAATCAACAACCCAACTTAACATGTACTCGCAACACTTTAAAACAAACCAACAACAAAGGACTTGTATTTCTTGCATTAAAAAAAAAAATCAACAACCCAACTTAACATGTACTCGCAACACTTAAAAACAACATCAACAACAAAGGATAGTGCATTTCTTGCATTAAAAAAAACAAATCAACAACCCAACTTAGCAGGCTACTCCCAGCATTAAAAAAAAAAACAACAACAAAGGACTAGTGCATTTCTTGCATTAAAAAACAAAATCACAACCAACTTAACATGCTATCAACACTTTAAAAAAAAAAAGACAAGACTAGTGTATTTCTTGCATTAAAAAAACAAATCGACAACCCAACTTAACATGCTACTCCCACAAAAAACAAAAAAAAATAATGCATTTCTTGCATTAAAAAAACCAAATCAACAACTAACCCCTACGCCCAACACTTAAAAAAAAACAAAAAAAGACTAGGTTACTTCTTGCATTAAAAAACAAAATCAACAACCAACTTAACATGCTACTGCAACACTTTAAAAAAAAACAACAACAACAAAGGACTAGTGTATTTCTTGCATAAAAAAACAAAAACAACAACCCAACTTAATTGCTACTTCAACACATTAAAAAACAACAACAAAAACAAAGGGCTAGATGCATTTCTTGCATTAAAAAACAAAACAAACAACCCAACTTAACATGCTACTCCAACACATTAAAAAAAAACAAAAAAAGACTAGTGCATTTCTTGCATTAAAAAACAAAATCAACGAACCCAATTAACATTCTACTGGCAACACTTTAAAAAAAAACCCAACAAAAAGGACTAGTGCATTTCTTGCATTAAAAATCAAAATCAAACAACCTAACTTAACATGACTACTGGCAACACTTTAAAAAACAAACAAAACAACAAAGGACTAGTGATTTCTTGCATTAAAAAAACAAAAATTAACAACCCAACTTTAGCAGCTACTCCCAACACTTTAAAAAATACAAAAAAGGATTAGTGATTTCTTGCCTTAAAAAAACAAAATCAACAACCCAACTTAACATGCTACTTCCAAGCACTTAAAAAAACTGAACAACAAAGGACTAGTGTATTTCTTGCAGTAAAAAACAAAATCATCAACACAACTGAACATGCTACTCACACTTTAAAAAAAACATCGACAAAGGACTAGTGTATTTCTTGCATAAAAAAACTAAATCAAGAACCCAACTTAACATGCATACTCACAACACAAGAAAACCAACAGCAAAAAACTAGTGTATTTCTTGCATTAAAAAAACCAAATCAACAAAACCCAAGTCAACAATGCTACTAGCAACACTTAAAAAAAAAGAAACAAAAAAACCGAAGGACTATTGCATTTCTAGCATTAAAAAAACAAAATAATATCCCAACTTAACATGTTACTGTAACACTTAAAAACAACAACAACAACAACAAAGGACTAGTGTATTTCTTGCATTAAAAAAACAAAACAAAAAAACGAATTTAATATGTTACTGTAACACTTTAAAAAAACACAACAACAACAATAACAACTAGTGTATTTCTTGCATTAAAAAAACAAATCAACAACCCAACTTAACATGCTACTCCAACACTTTAAAAAATAAACAAACAACAAACTACTAGTGCATTTCTTGCATTAAAAAAACAAAATCAACAACCCACTTAACATGCTACTCCCAACACTTTAAAAAAACAACAACAAAGGACTAGTGCATTTCTTGCATTAAACAAAATCAACAACACAACTTAACATGCTCTGGCAACACTTAAAACAACAACAACAACAACAAAGGACTAGTGTATCTTTTGCATTAAAAAAACAAAATGAACAACCCAACTTAACATGCTACTGGCAACACTTTAAACAACAAACAACAACAAAAGACTAGAGTATTTCTTGCATTAAATAAACAAAATCAACAACCCAACTTAACATGCTATTTACAAACTTTAAAAACGCACAAACAAGGGCTAGTGTATTTCTTGCATTAAAAAAAATCAACAACCCAACTTCACATGCTATCACAACCTTTTCAACAAAAAAATCTTGCATGAAAAAAATAAATCAAGCTCAACTTAACATGCACACTGGCTACACTTTACAAAAAAAAAAACCCAGGAAGGACTAGTGTATTTCTTGCATTAAAAAAACAAAATTAACAACCCAACTGAACAAGCTACTGGCAACACTTTACAAAAAACAAACAAAGGACTTGTGTATTTCTTGCATTAAAAAAAAATCAACAGCCCAACTTAACATGCTACTTCAACACTTAAAACAATACCAACAACAAAGGACTAGTGTATTTCTAGCATTAAAAAGAAAAATTAACAACCCAACTTAACATGCTACTGCAACACTTAAAAAAACACAACAACAACAACAAAGGACTAGTGTATTTCTTGCATTAAAAAACAATCGAAAATGAACTTAACATGCTACTCCAACACTTAAAAAAAACAACAACAACAAAGGACTAATGCATTTCTTGCTTTCAAAAAAGAAAATCAACAACCTTACTTAACATGCTACTCCCAACACTTAAAAAAAACAATAACAAAAGACTAGTGTACTTCTTGCATTAAAAAAAAATCAGCCACCCAACTTAACATGCTACTGGCAACACTTAACCCCCCCACAAAAAAAAAAAAAACCCCAAAGGACTAGTGCATTTCTTGCATTAAACAATTTAACCAAAGTTAACATACTATTTGCAACACTTAAAAAAAAACAACAAAGAACTGGTGCATTTCTTGCATTAAAAAAACAAAATCAACCACCTAACTTAACATGCTACTGGCAACACTTTAAAATAAACCAACAACAAAGGACTAGTGCATTTCTTGCATTAAAAAAACAAAATCACAACCCAATGTAACACACTACTTGCAACACTTAAAAAAAAAGAACAACAAAGGACCAGTGTATTTCTTGCACTATAAAAAAATCAAGAACCCAACTTAACATGCTACTGGCAACACTTTAGAAAAAAAAACATCAAAGGACTATATTTCTTCAATTTAAAAAACAAAATCAACAACCCAACTTAACACCCTACTTGCAACACTTTAAAAAGAACCCCCCAAAACAAAGGACTAGTGTATTTCTTGCATTAAAAAAAACAAAATCAACAACCCAACTTATCATGTTACTCGCAACACTTAAAAAAACAACAACAACAACAAAGGACTATTGTATTTCTTGCATTTAAAAAACAAAAAAACCCAAGTTAACATACTACTTGCAACAATTAAAAAAGCAACAGCAAAGGACTAGTGTATGTCTTGCATTGAAAAGAAATCAACCCAACTTAACATGCTGCTCCAACACTTTAAAAAAAAAACAACAGCAAAGAACTAGTGTTTTTCTTGCATTAAAAAACAAAATCAACAAAACCAACTCAACATGCGACTTGCAACACTAACAAAACAACTAACAACAAAGGACTATATTTCTTGCATTAAAAATTAAAATGAACATCTCAACTTAACATGCTACTGGCAACACTTTAAAACAACAAGAACAAAGGACTAGTGTATTTCTTGTATTAAAAAAATTAACATCCCAACTTAACATGGTACTGTAACACTTTAATTAAAAAAAAAATAAAATAAAAAAAAAATAAAAAACCAGCAAAGGACTGGTGAATTTCTTCAATAAAAAAAAATCAACACACCCAACTTAACATGCTACTGGCATCACATTACAGAAAAGCAGCAACAAAGGACTAGTGTATTTCTTGCATTAAAAAAATAAAAACAACCACCCAACTTAACATGCTACTGCAACACTTAAAAAAACAAAATGCCAACAATGGACTAGTGTATTTCTTGCCTTCAAAAAAACCCAACTTAACATGCTACTGGCAACACTTTAAAAAAAAAAAACAACAACACAGGACTAGTGTATTTCTTGCATTTAAAAAACAAAATCAACAACCCAACTTAACATGGTACTGGCAACACTTTAAAGAAAAATGAACAACAAAGGGCTAGTGTATTTCTTGCATAAAAAAACAAAATCAACAACCCAACTCAGCAGGCTACTGGCAACACTTCGAAATAAACTAATAACAAAGGACTAGTGCATTTCTTGCATTAAAAAAAGTCAACAACCCAACTCGAAACACTACTTGCAAAACTTCAAAAAAAAGAACAAAAAGAAAAAAAAGAACAAAAAACCCCCCACAACAACAACAAAGGACTAGCCTATTTCTTGCATTAAAAAAAACAAAACAACAACACAACTTAACATGCTACTGGCAACACTTTAAAAAAAACAACAACAAAGGACTAGTGTATTTCTTGCATTAAAAAAACAAAATCAAAAACCCAACCTAACATGCTACTGGCAACACTTTAAAGAAAACCAACAACAAAGGACTAGTGTATTTCCTGCATTAAAAATAGAAAATCAACAACCTAACTTAACATGCTACTTGCAACACTTAAAAAAAACAAAAACAAAGGACTAGTGTATTTTTTAAATTTTAAAACAAAATCAACAACCCAACTTAGCAGGCTACTCCAACAATTTTTTTTAAACATTACAAAGGAATAGTGCATTTCTTGCATTAAAAAAGCAAAATCAACAACCCAGCTCAACATGCTACTTGCAAAACTTTAAGAAAAAACACAAAAACAAAGGACTAGTGTATTTCTTGCATTAAAAAAACAAAATCAACAACCCAACTTATCATGATACTCCCAACACTTAAAAAAAAACAACTAACAACAAAAGACTAGTGCATTTCTTGGTTTGAAAAAACAAAATCAACAACCCAACTTAACATGTTACTGGCAATACTTTTAAAAAAGATAAACAGCAAAGGACTAGTGCATTTCTTTCATTAAAAAATCAACAACCCAACTTAATATGCTACTCCAACACTTTAAAAACAACAACAACAAAGGACTAGTGTATTTCCTGCATTAAAGAAACAAAATCAAGAACCCAACTAAAAATGCTACTGGCAAAACTTTAAAAAAAAAGCAAAGGACCAGTGTATTTCTTGCATTAAAAATCCAAAAACCCAACTTAATATGCAACTTGCAACACTTTAAAAAAAACCAACAACAAAGGACTAGTGTATTTCTTGCATTAAAAAAACAAAATCAACAACCGAACTTAACATGCACTGGCAACACTTTAAAAACAACAACAACCAAAAAAAATGGACAAGTGTATTTCTTGCATAAAAAACACAACAAATCAATAACCCAACTTAACATGACACTTGAACACTTAAAAAAAAAAGCAACTACTAAGGACTAGTACATTTCTTGCATTAAAAAAACAAAACAAACAACCCAACTTAACATGATACTCCAACACTTAAAAAAAAAAGCAAACAAAGGACTAGTGCATTTCTTCCATTAAAAAAACAAAATCAACAACCCAACTTAACATGTTACTCGCAACACTTTAAAGAAAACCAATAAAGGACTTGTGTATTTGTTGCATTAAAAAAAGTAAATCAAGAACCAACTTAACATACAACTCCAACATTAAAAAAAAACAAAAAAAACATGGGACTAGTGTATTTCTTGCATTAAAAGATCAAAATCAACAACCCAACTTAACATGCTACTCCCAACACTTAAAAAAAAAAAATCAACAACAAAGGACTAGTGCATTTCTTGCATTAAAAAAATAAAAACAACCCAACTAAACATGCTACTCCAACACTTTAAAAAACAACAACAACAACAACAACAACAACAAAGGACTAGTGTATTTCTTGCATTAAAAAAACAAAATCAACAACATAACTTAACATGTTACTTGCAACAGTTTAAAAAAATAAAACAAAAAAAACAGCAAAGGACTAGTGTATTTCTTGCATTAAAAAAATCAAAATCAACAACCCAACTTAACATTCTACTGTAACATTTAAAAAAAAAAAAACGAACAACAAAGGACTAGTGCTTTTCTTGCAATAAAGAAACCAAAACAGGTCAGTAAAACAGTCTCTTTATAACCACTCACCCCTCCCTCCAAATTCATAGATGTGAACATTATCATTCCTGCTTAACATTCTTATAACCTTCCTCCTCCTCCTCTCCCCCCCCCCTCCTCCTTCTCACTTCAAGTAAATAAAAGACAACCTTTCAAGCATTTTATATAAACACTGGCATGCACCTGTGCATGCAAACATGTGCTCAGGCTACCTTTACACACTACTACATCCACAGTCTTGTTTCACTTCATAAACCTTTTATAAATGTACAAGCATGCACTCATGTTCCTTCATTTTCTTCACATAAAGTGTATAACGTAAAATTTACAGCAATATGCTAATTACTATTTTTGCCTCCTGCATAGATTTAAAAAACAACAACACACTATTGCCATTTTTGTGATAGTCATAGGACAAGATCACTTTGATCTTATATCTAAATCAACATAGTGAAAAGGCTTTTTTAAAAAACCAAAACCACCATCACAACAAAAAACCAACAAAAATCCACTTAAGACACCACTGGTTGCCCATACACCAAACATCGTCCAAAACTAACAAATAGCAATTATGATATCCCTAACTGCCTTTTCCACTTAAAAAAAAATACAACACACACACACACACACACACACACACACACACACACACACACACACACACACACACACCCCGAGTGTCTTCATTCTTACTGACCTAAACATACTTTCTACCACTTATGTTAACACCACATGTCCTATAATAATTCGTGGCCACCACCCCCCACCCCACCGACTCCCCTCTACTGGCACTAACATTCAGTGCCCATGACTTCTTACCTCCCCCTATCCACACTCAGTCACTTTTTATCTCCCCTCTATCTACACACATTCAGTCATCACTTTTTATCTCCCCTCTATCTACACACATATTCAGTCATCACTTTTTATCTCCCCTCTATCTACACACATTTTCAGTCATCACTTATTCCCAAAGACCTAAACATCTTAACCCTCTGTCCCTCCTAGCATCTTTCCCTGAAATTCTCCCCCCCCCCTCTCCATCTTCAGCCCAGGGGATAGGAAGGGGGGGGGGGGGGGTGGGGGCTCTCAGTGTAAATAGTATCCCCACCTTCTGGAAACTGTGCTAGGATTTCCCTCTTTTCTATCCCTCTCTTTCTTTCTGCCTTGTTGCTTTTCTTCCCGTCACCTCCTTGTCTATTTTCTGCTTTCTTTGTCTATTCTCCTGCCTTTTTTCAAGACTAAAATAAAATAATCGTCTCCCATGCTGAAGTCTGATGCACTAGGCCGGACTTCATGGGCTTAAAGGCAGCGCGACGCATTTTCGCTCATATCACAATGTTGCGCGTTTAAGGATGAAGAAGATATTCTAAAACCACCCCCAACTCCTGGAGACAAATGTTTTGCCAGAGTGTCAGCATGTACCAAAGAATCTACCTGCCATTTGTGTCCGCATGTGGGGCCAGGGTTAGAGTAACTGTAAAGGTTAGTTGTAAAGGGTTAGGGTTAATGTTAAAGGTTAATATTGGGGTAAGAGTGGTCAGTCCGTTGGCTGGTCTGTCTGCATGCATGCATGTGGACACAAGAACAGGTAGACACTATGGTTTCCCCGGATTAAAAATTTTAGCCTAGCCAGGGAACGCAGAAGTGTTAACAAATTACTCTAATGACCACTCCTATCAACACCTAGGGTTTTTGTTGGACTTCAGTGTTCGGGTTTTTGATAAGAAAATTCCAATTCAGTTATGGGCAAACGATATATATCTGACTTTTTTAAAAACAAGTTTTCTCCCTTTAAAAAGAAACCATTACGCCCTAAGCAAATGGACTTCATAACCGACACTTTTCAACAAGTTTTCTCATTTTAAAAAGAAAATACGCCCAAAATAAACCTCCCGATAATTTTGAAAGAATGGATTACTCCCCCAAAAAACCATGCGAAAATTTGTTGTTGTTTTTTTAAAAGGAATACGCCAAAAATGAACTGTGTGAACAAAAACTATCAGCTAGTCCCTTTTTTCTATCCCCACTCATCCAAAGATAACCATTACATAGCCTACCTTGTTCTCCCAAACACCCCTTTCCCTTAAAATACATCTACCAAAAGTTATGTCTCCTTACTACCATACCACCCCCTTTCGATACACACACACACACACACACACACACACACACACACACACACACACACACACACTCACGCACACTACACACGCACACACACGCACACACACGCACACCACACACATACACTCTCTCTCTCTCTCTCTCTCTCCCCCCCCCCTCTCTCTCTCTCTCTCTGTGTCTCTCTCTGCTTATTTTCCATAAAGCAGACAGAAATTTCTCACTTAAAAAAAAACTGACATTAAAGGTTATTGTGTTTTCTTTTTCACTACATCGCAGCTTGGAACGATATATTATCCATGGTGGATTATCTTATTATATACTTGTTCACATTACTGTAAAACTTGATTCTTCTATCATAAACACACACACTTCCTCTCTCTCCTCTCTCTCTCTCTCTCTCTCTCTCTCTCTCTCTCTCTCTCTCTCTCTCTCTCTCTCTCTCTCTCTCTCTCTCTCTCTCTCTCTCTCTTCTACTTCTACCACTACTGCTACAACAAATAATAATAGCACCTGCATCCATCATCCATGTTTGTGCATTTTCTAAAAAGAAAACAAAAAAACACTTTTTACAAAAATCACAAAATTCTTCCAAGGATTGATGGGGCATTACGACAAACATTCGAACAAAAACTTATCCAAGTCATAAACAACAAAAAGACTCAATCAAAAAGGCATCACAGATTATTGGTTGTCGCCCCCGACTTAAAAAAATCTTTGACGCGTACACTGGGCTTCTTAGTGTTTCTAGTGGAGTGGAGGAAACTGGTTGCAAAATCTTCAGCGGTGTCCCAAAGGTCTCCGAGACTACGGCCTAGGTGACGGTGAAGGTGAAGGTGACGGTAATGGTGACGGTGAAGATGACGGTGAAGGTGACGGTGACGGTGAAGGTGAAGGTGACGGTGAAGATGACGGTGAAGTGTTCCCCTGTGATGAGATCCTATAGACAAAAAGAAAAGCAGCAGAGTTGAAGGCTTTTATTGTGTGTGTGTGTGTGTGTGTGTGTGTGTGTGTGTGTGTGTGTGTGTGTGTGTGTGTGTGTGTGTGTGTGTGTGTGTGTGTGGAGAGTGTGTGTGTGTGTGAGTGTGTGTGTGTGAGTGCGCGTGTGTGTTCTAGCGTGCGTGTGTGTTCTAGCGTGCGCGCGAACGCGCGCACGTGTGTGTGTGTGTGTGTGTGTGTGTGTGTGTGTGTGTTGTGTGCGCGCGCGAGTGTGAGTGTGAGTGTGAGTGTGAGTGCGAGTGCGAGTGCGTGCGAGTGCCCGAGAGTGTGCGAGTGTGAGTGTGCGAGTGTGAGTGTGCGAGTGAGTAGGAGAGAGAGAAGAGAGAGAGAGAGAGAGAGAGAGAGAGAGAGAGAGAGAGAGAGAGAGAGAGAGAGAGAGAGAGAGAGAGTGTGTGTGTGTGTGTGTGTGTGTGTGTGTGTGTGTGTGTGTGGTATGTGTGTGTGTGGTAGTGTGTGTGTGGGTAGTGTGTGTGTGCGTGTGTGTGCGTGTGTGCGTGTGTGCGCGCGCGTGTGTGTGTATTTATGAGTGTGTGCATGTGTGTGCATTTGTGTTTGTGTGTGTGTGTACGCGCGCGCGCGCGCGCGTGAACATCCTTTATTTTTCCTTCCTCATCTAGAGCTCCCATGTGAACCGTAGGCGCATTCCAACTTCGGGGTTAATATCTAGATACGCCAGCGTGCATGCGGTTTTCTGTCTTTTTTCTGTTTAAATGTCCTTCCCTTTCATGGTCTACTCATCTAAAAGGCGGAACAGGTTTTTAATGTGCGCAATTTGTAGTGGGTGAGTTAGCAAATGGGACCTCAATTTATAGTCTAATCCGAAGGACTTTCGGGGGAGTGGACTTGGTATTGATTGAACCTATAGCACATGTTTCTGACTGGAACCTGTAGCACATGTTTCTGACTGGAACCTGTAGCAAGTGCATTTTCTGCTATTGCTGAACGCTGAAGTCAGACTACACGGGCTTGAAGAAAGTCGACCAACTGCCTAACCCATGATTTCTCTCCCCTGACGACCATCTTGGTTACGGGACTTGCTGATACTGATGCTCTCCCTTTGTTGAACAGGTAGGTCATGAGGGCTTGTCCTCACACATCACTGTCAGGTCAGGTCAGGTCAGGTCAGGTCAGGTCAGGCCACTGGATTCCTGACTCACAGCCCCTGCAAGCAGAAAGTCGTCATCAGTAAGACTGAAAACCTTGCTTGTTTTATTGGCTTGGTTGTTGAACTAATTTGATTTCGTTACTTTTTTCCCTGTTCCCTCGGCTAGACCTTCCAAAATCACCAATGCGAGATTTAGCAAATGACATCGTTTACCCACTGATAAAACAGCTGCATTCCGACTTCGGGGATGATGTCTACACACGACATCAGTGTGCGTGCGTTCTTGAGATTTTTTCATATGTTCCTGCCGGAATGCCATGGCCTACTCTTCTCAAAAACGGAACGGATTTTAACATGTGGGCAAGATGTTCCCGTGCGTTTGCAGGAGGGGCCTTTGTTATATCTCAACCAAACCTTTTGTGAAGAGTCGAGTCGGGTACTGATGTTAACTTAGCAAAAATAATCTCAGTTATCAAGTACACTACTACTTCTGCACATCATTTTTTTCTGAATGAATATCCAAGCAAGGAGGCATTCTTTCAACACAATAAGCAGCAAACAAATCAAAGCGCGCGTGTGCAAACACACACACACACACACACACACACACACACACACACACACACACACACACACACACACACACACACACGTACGCACGTACGCACGCAAACACACACACAGATAGATAGAGAGAGACAGAGACAGAGACAGAGACAGAGACAGAAACAGAGACAGAAACAGAGACAGAGAGACACATAGTCTTTACAATAAAAAGAAACAGACTTAATGACATAGTATTTTACCAGAAGCCAACTCTAGTTTGCTCAGACTTTACGAGCTAAAACACCCACTACCTGAATCATGCAGCATAAAGTCACTCCACTTTACCTGCACACTTCTTACATATACTTACATGTTCTAAACATTTGATGAAGTCAAGTTTCCAGACGATGGGCCCAGTTTTGAGGAGACGGCTCCCGGATGATCCCACATGACTCACCACAGAAGAAGACTCTCAGATGACCCACAAGACCACTCACCAGATTAGGACCCGCGTGGAATAAAGTCTGGGAAGGAAGGAGCCTAAGGAAATGCTGTGAACGTGAAAGGTGACAAAGCCACAGTCCCTCGTGACCACTGTCTCAAAACCTTTGTAGGATATGATGTTTTCCAACACCAAGATCATTGTAGGTGGTGGTGTTTACACCAAGATCACTGTAGGTGGTGGTGTTTACGGACACCAAGGTTACTGTAGGTGTGGTGGTGTTTACGGACAGCAGGATCGCTGTAGGTGGTGGTGTTTTACGGACACCAGGATCACGGTAGGTGGTGGTGTTTACGGACACCATCGCTGTAGGTGGTGGTGTTTACACCAAGATCACGGTAGGGGGTGGTGTTTACGGACACCAGGATCACGGTAAGTGGTGGTGTTTACGGACACCAGGATCACTGTCACCATGATTGCGCTCCTTTCATCTCTGGCCCAAGTTTTATTCCCTAGTTTTTAGTTTATATTTTTCATTTCTATTTTTTTGTTTTATAAATTTCATTTCTAAACGCCATGTCCTATTCTATTTCTCGTTTTTAAAATGGTTTATGTTTTATCTCATTTATTTTATTCCCTATTC
>JASPKP010000973.1:17500-33924 GCA_030674155.1 Stramonita haemastoma
GCGCGCGGGCACGTACACACACGCGCGCGCGTGCAAGCATGGGCGCGCTCGCTACACGAGCACGTATAATATGCTCATGCACACATTTTGAGTTTTAAAAAGTCATAAAGTGTTAAACAAACAAATTGTTTCTGTTACAATATCACTAATACCATTATTTAAAAGTAGAAAAAGGCAATTTATATCTGGTTACATTATCTCATCAGGTTACAATATCTCCATACTTTCAATTCATACATTATACACAAAAGGAGGGAAAATATCAAAAGTCAAACAGAAAACAATACAAACAAAACAAAACAAAAAACCCAACTACGATAAAAATACAATATGATAGCACCCATCACCACTGAAAAAAGACCCCCCCCCCCCACAACTAACACAAAAAAGAAGGTTGGAAGGGACCGGAAGTGGGAAAACACAAACAAAATTATAGTGATGAAAAATGATCATACTAATAAATAAAAACCTTACACATATTCTTCTTCTTCTTCTTCTTCTTCTTCTTCTTCTTCTTCTTCTTCTTCTTCTTCTTCTTTTGTTGTTGTTGTTGTTGTTGTTGTTGTTGTTGTTGTTGTTGTTGTTCTTCTTTCTTCTTCTTCTTCTTCTTCTTCTCTTCTTCTTCTTCTTCTTCTTCTTCTTCTTCTTCTTCTTCTTCTTCTTCTTCTTCTTCTTCTTCTTCTTCTCAATCAGTATCGTGTTAAAGGTATGGGAAAAGAGTGCAAATTTACTCAGGTACACTGTAAAGTGACAGGTCCATTGCATTTAGAAATAGAATAAAACAGAATACATCTCAGCAATGTGGCAGTATCCATCAGCTAATCCACAAGAAAACATCACATTAATCTGGCGCTGTACAATCATGTTTGTATTTATCAGATAATCCACAAGATTGATGCTGGGGGCAACAGCAAAGTGAGAGGCTGTATGATCAGTGGCTTTATCCCAGTTCTTGATTAATTTAAACCATTGATGCTGGGGGCAACAGCAAAGTGAGAGGCTGTATGATCAGTGGCTTTATCCCAGTTCTTGATTAATTTAAACCATTGATGCTGGGGGCAACAGCAAAGTGAGAGGCTGTATAATCGGTGGCTTTCTTTCCTACTCATGGAATTCCACTTTACAGCTTAGTCTTTAGTGATCGACTAGGACTCTCTGACTAGGAGGCTTGACTTGCACAGCCCTTATGTGCTGCAGCCCTGGGGGCTAGTTGGCTTTTGAAGAATATCTCCAAAGCTGACTGTCCTTATGCTCTCTTGACCGAGAGAGTGGGGATGAACTGTGGGCAAGGCATCTCCACTATATATAATCAAATTTCTGCCCAGTTCCCGAAACAGCAGCTGCCTCCTCTGCTGTTTTGGAGGTCATTGTGGAACATGACGGACAAATAAACAAACAACAAATCTACAAGGAAATAATTATCCCAGTCATTTGGCACTGCAGTCATGCTTGTATCCATCAGGTAATGACAAGAAAACACCCCATTTATTGGCACTGCACAGTCCTGTTTCCTCAGGCCTGATGAGGAATCAGCTTGAAGGCAATTCTGCCATCACTGCCTCTTTCACCTGTATGTCTTCTGTCAGCAGCAAACACCTTGACTCACCAGCATGTAAAAATAAATAAATAAATAGATCAATAAAAATAAATAAACAAATAGATCAATAAAAATTAATAAATAAATCAATTTTAAATCATTTTTGTCGCTACTTTCAGCAGCAAACAGGTTAACTCACCAGAATGTAAAAATAAAAATAAATAAATAAAGTAATTGATAAATAAATAGTTTTTTATCATTTTTTGTCGCATCTTTCAGCAGCAAACAGCTTGATTCACCGGAATGTTAAAATAAATAAATAAATAAATAAATGCAATGTTAATTATTCTTTGTCGCTACCTTCATCACAAAAATAGCTTGACTCACAGGGATATATATATATATATATATATGTGACGCTCCACCACGAAATGAGTCGCTTAGCACATTACCTAATTTTGCGCTAGGAGCCATTAAAGGCAGGTGGGGGTCAAGCTGTCGATTTTGAGATTTTGATTGATTATTAAACTAGATCTGTTTATTTATCTTATAATGAAATATCAAGGCATAATTTTGATTCCTTTGCTTTTAAATGTGTTTTGAAAATACCAAAGCACTCATTCTGACAACCTGTTACTAAAATAAACTTGCCCGTTTCTCATTATGTCATATCCTGCAGTCTATCATTTCAATTTGTAATAATGTTGCACAGAATTGTCCGATTTTCAATCTGTTTTTTGTATTTAATAGCCACTTTATTGCACATTAATAACATGTCAATAAACTAAAAAATGACCTCATGTGCACTCCGTCTCATTATGTGGTGGAGCGTCACATATATATATATATATATATATATATATATATATATATAATATATATAATATATATATATACACCGTAAAATCCCTAGCATAAGCCCACCATCTAGCAAACGGCCACCCCCCACTTTGGGCCAAAAGTTGTGCACAGGGGTAGCTACCTAGCAAACGCCTACCCTGCTTTTTTCAAAGAGACTATGCTCACTTTCACTAGAATTTGTGCAGACTGTTCTAAAAGTCATCTTTTCCCCCTTCTTTGCCTTTTTGTTTCTTTCTTTATCTGGAAGATGAAAGATCTGAAGGCAGGGTATTGCGAAACAAGGACCTACAACGCAAAGCGATGGAACTTGTTGGCCTTCTTTGCCTCAAAGTCCCTTTTATTCTATTTTCCTTCACTTCTACTCACACGACCTAACTTACATGCTTTCGGGGTTTGTATTCACTCAATTACACGGTTGAGCACAAAAATACTTTGTGCAAAGGGGTCTATCCCTAGCAAACGCCCACCCCCCAATTTTGCCCTAAATCAGTGCACAGGGAGGGTGGGCGTATGCTAGGAATTTTACGGTAAACAAGTCCAAAAGCAGACATGCACAAAGCCATTGACGGTCCAAGGGAAAAAACTCATTCAAAAACGTCGCTGATTCGGCACGTGTACTTTCCCTTGGATTTGCACGCCAACAAGTAAACCGGGATGTTCTGGGTTCGATTCCCAGTTTCGCCCTTTCTTCCCAGTTTGACGAAAAATTGGAACAGAATGTCAAAGTCCTTGGGATGAAGCTATAAACCAAGGCCCCGTGTGCTGCCTGTTGAAGTGAAAGTCGGGGGCAAACATTTGTTTCCAGATAGGACATTGACTAAAAAGGGCATTGATTTTTACATGAAGCAATCAGTCTGATAAATGGTACATACGTACATATATATATATATATATATATATATATATATATATATATATATATATATATATATATATATATATATATATATATATATATATATATATATATATATATATATTATATGTGACGCTCCACCAAATAAGGAGTCGCATTGCACAAGGTCAATTTTTAGTTATTGACAGGTTGATAATCTGCAATAAAAAGGATATTTAATACAAAAAACAGATTGAAAATCAGTCAGTTCTGTGCAAAGTTATTACAAATTGAAATGGTACACTGCAGGATGTGACAAAATAAGAAACGGGCAAGTTTATTTTCGTAACAGGTTGTCAGAATGAGGGCCTGGGTATTTTCAAAACACATTTAAAAGCAAAAGGAATAGAAATTATGCCTTAATATTTTATTACAAGGTAGAATAACAAATATAGTTCAATAATCGATCAAAATCTCAACATTGACAACTTGACCCCCACCTGCCTTTAATGGCTCCTAGCGCAAAATTGAGTAATGTGCTAAGCGACTCATTTCGTGGTGGAGCGCCACATATATATATACAATGCAATTAAAACATATATGTGGAGCGCCACATATATATATAACAATGCAATTAAAAGAAAACCTCCCCCCAAAAAAAAACACCCCAACAACCCCAAACAAACCAAAAAAACCGCTCAATCACGACCCACGTGCGTGTACACAAACACACTGTGTCAAGATAATGTCTCTATACAATCTTGGATATCAGATGGACAAATTCCCTCTGAGGCGGGGGTAGGGGGGAGGCTGTCAGTATAGACAGCATCACAACTTTTTTTTTTTTTTTTAAAGTCCTGTGCTCAGAATTCCTTCTCTTCTATCTCTCTCTTTGTTTCTGCTTTGGTCATTTTCCTCTTATCTATTGTCTGCCTTCTTGGTTCATTCTTCTGCTTTTTCGCAGAAAGACTGAAAAGGAAACAGTTTTCTCCCACTTCTAGAGGGATGCACTGGGCCTGACTTGTCAGGTGTTTAACAGCGGCACTATGCATATTTTGTGCAGGCATGTTTTGCTCATATAACAGACAACAAAAGCTACTGTCTGAGAATTCAAAGAAGAAAAAAGTGGGGAGTAGAAAGGGGAAAGGTAGAATGGGGTGACAGTTTGTAGTAGTATGCAGACAGTGTTTCCAACCATTTTCCAGGTGTGTGGCACTGGAATTGTGGCGACACCACCGCTCAGAAGAGGGCAACCCCACTTGCACATAGGCAACTTTGGCCGACAAAACCTGGCGCAGTAAAACCATTAATGACCCCTACAACACACATCCAATGATAATATCATACAATATGATGCACCATAAGAAAGTGTAGGGTCTCCGCCACACACACAAACACAAAAAAATCGCACACATATACACCAGCGACTGCACGCACGCGCGCACGCGTACACACCCACCTAAGCATAAGCATAAGGCCCGTTTCCGAAAGATGTGACGAAAACGCCAATTTCGGGCCTTTACCCCGCGCACTTTTGCACAGTTACAGAGCCCACGGCACCAAGAGCGTGCTCTGCAGTATGCAGACAGTCTTTACAACCATTTCCCAGGTGTGTGGCGCTGGAATTGTGGCGACAACACCGCCCCAAAGAGGGCAACCCCGCTTGCACATAGGCAACTTTGGCCGACAGAAACCTGGTACAGTGCAACCATTACTGACCCCTAAACACACATCCAATGATAATATCAGACAATATGATGCACCAAAAGAAAGTGTATGGTCTGAGCCACACGCACAAAAACAAAAAATCGCACACATGTACACCAGCGACCGCACGCACGCGCGCACGCGTACACACACGCCCATGCATAAGCATAAGGCCCGCTTCACGAGGATGTGACGAAAACGGCAATTTCCGGCCCTGGGCACCGGCACTTTTCCACAGTTCCAGAACCCACGACACCAAGAGCATGTTCTGCAGTTGTACCGACAGTGTTTGCAACCATTTCCCAGGTGTGTGGCGCTGGAATTGTGGCGACATCACCGCCCCGAAAAGGGCAACCCCGCTTGCACATAGGCAACTTTGGCCGACAGAAACCTGGTACAGTGCAACCATTAATGACCCCTGCAACATACAACCAATGATAATATCAAACAATATGATGCACCATAAGAAAGTGTAGGGTCTCGGCCACACAAACAAACACAAAAAATCGCACACATATACACCAGCGACCGCACGCACGCGCGCACGCGTACACACACACCCATGCATAAGCATAAGACCCGTTTCCCGAGGATGTGACCAAAACGACAATTTCCGGCACTCGGCACCAGCACTTTTCCACGTTCCAGAGCCCACGACACCAAGAGCATGCTCTGCAGTGTGCTGACAGTGTTTGCAACCATTTCCCAGGTGTGTGGCGCTGGAATTGTGGCGACAACACCACCCCAAAGAAGGCAACCCCGCTTGCACATAGGCAACTTTGGCCGACAGAAACCTGGTACAGTGCAACCATTAATGACCCCTGCAACATACAACCAATGATAATATCAAACAATATGATGCACCATAAGAAAGTGTAGGGTCTCGGCCACACGCACAAACACAAAAAACCGCACACATATACACCAGCGACCGCACGCACGCGCGCACGCGTACACACACACACCCATGCATAAGCATAAGGCCCGTTTCCCGAGGATGTGACCAAAACGGCAATTTCCGGCATTCGGCACCAGCACTTTTCCACAGTTCCAGAGCCCACGACACCAAGAACATGCTCTGCAGTGTGCTGACAGTGTTTGCAACCATTTCCCAGGTGTGTGGCGCTGGAATTGTGGCGACAACACCACCCCAAAGAAGGCAACCCCGCTTGCACATAGGCAACTTTGGCCGACAGAACCTTGGAACAGTGCAACCATTAATGACCCCTGCAACATACAACCAATGATAATATCAAACAATATGATGCACCATAAGAAAGTGTAGGGTCTCGGCCACACGCACAAACACAAAAAACCGCACACATATACACCAGCGACCGCACGCACGCGCGCACGCGTACACACACACACCCATGCATAAGCATAAGGCCCGTTTCCCGAGGATGTGACGAAAACGGCAATTTCCGGCCCTCGGCACCGGCACTTTTGGACAGTTCCAGAGCCCACGACACCAAGAGCATGCTCTGCAGTGTGCCGACAGTGTTTGCAACCATTTCCCAGCTGTGTGGCGCTGGAATTGTGGCGACACCACCGTCTCGAAGAGGGAAACCCCGCTTGCACATAGGCAACTTTGGCCGACAGAACCTTGGAACAGTGCAACCATTAATGACCCCTGCAACATACAACCAATGATAATATCAAACAATATGATGCACCATAAGAAAGTGTAGGGTCTCGGCCACACAAACAAACACAAAAAATGGCACACATATACACCAGCGACCGCACGCACGCGCGCACGCGTACACACACACCCATGCATAAGCATAAGGCCCGTTTCCCGAGGATGTGACGAAAACGGCAATTTCCGGCCCTGGGCACCGGCACTTTTGCACAGTTCCAGAGCCCACGACACCAAAGAGCATGCTCTGCAGTGTGCCGACAGTGTTTGCAACCATTTCCCAGGTGTGTGTGGCGCTGGAATTGTGGCGACACCACCGTCTCGAAGAGGGAAACCCCGCTTGCACATAGGCAACTTTGGCCGACAGAAACCTGGTACAGTGCAACCATAAATGACCCCTGCAACATACAACCAATGATAATATCAAACAATATGATGCACCATAAGAAAGTGTAGGGTCTCGGCCACATGCACAAAAACAAAAAAAATCGCACACATATACACCAGCGACCGGACGCACGCGCGCACGCGTACACACACACCGATGCATAAGCATAAGGCCCGTTTCCCGAGGATGTGACGAAAACGGCAATTTCCGGCCCTGGGCACCGGCACTTTTGCACAGTTCCAGAGCCCACGACACCAAGAGCATGCTCTGCAGTGTGCCGACAGTGTTTGCAACCATTTCCCAGGTGTGTGGCGCTGGAATTGTGGCGACACCACCGCCCTGAAGAGGGCAACCCCGCTTGCACATAGGCAATTTTGGCCGACAGAAACCTGGTACAGTGCAATCATTAATGACCCCTGCAACATACAACCAATGACAATATCAAACAATATGATGCACCATAAGAAAGTGTAGGGTCTCGGCCACACGCACAAACACAAAAAATGGCACACATATACACCAGCGACCGCACGCACGCGCGCATGCGTACACACACACCCATGTTTGCAACCATTTCCCAGGTGTGTGGCGCTGGAATTGTTGCTTGTTTTATCTATAGACATATTCTATTTTAAGGTTGTTGAAATTATGTTAGCTAATTAATGTTGGTGAAATGTTTGTTTTTGTTTTATTTGTTTCTTTGTTTGTTTTTTCCCCTTTTCTTTCTTTGTTGGTTTTATTGTTTTGCTAGGGATTTTCTGCTTTGATTTTTGTTGGGGTTTTTTTGTGTTGCTTTATTTTGTTTTTTGGAGTTGTTTTGATTTTGTTTTTCTTTTCTTTAGATAGATGGCTTGATGGAAAAAAGCAAATCGATGCTTACTCAATGTACCATCTAGAAGTAAAAATTTGATTGATTGATTGATGTATAAGCATAAGGCCCGTTTCCCGAGGATGTGACGAAAACGGCAATTTCCGGCCCTCGGCACCGGCACTTTTGCACAGTTCCAGAGCCCACGACACCAAGAGCATGCTCTGCAGTGTGCCGACAGTGTTTGCAACCATTTCCCAGGTGTGTGGCGCTGGAATTGTGGCGACACCACCGCCTCGAAGAGGGCAACCCCGCTTCCACATAGGCAACTTTGGCCGACAGAAACCTGATACAGTGCAACCATTAATGACCCCTGCAACATACAACCAATGATAATATCAAACAATATGATGCACCATAAGAAAGTGTTTGGTCTCGGCCACACGCACAAACACAAAAAATGGCACACATATACACCAGCGACCGCACGCACGCGCGCACGCGTACACACAAACACCCATGCATAAGCATAAGGCCCGTTTCCCGAGGATGTGACGAAAACGGCAATTTCCGGCCCTGGGCACCGGCACTTTTGCACAGTTCCAGAGCCCACGACACCAAGAGCATGCTCTGCAGTGTGCCGACAGTGTTTGCAACCATTTCCCAGGTGTGGGCGCTGGAATTGTGGCGACACCACCGCCTCGAAGAGGGCAACCCCGCTTGCACATAGGTAACTTTGGCCGACAGAAACCTGGTACAGTGCAACCATTAATGACCCCTGCAACATACAACCAATGATAATATCAAACAATATGATGCACCATAAGAAATTGTAGGGTCTCGGCCACACGCACAAACACAAAAAATCGCACACATATACACCAGCGACCGCACGCACGCGCGCACGCGTACACACACACCCATGCATAAGCTTAAGACCCGTTTCACGAGGATGTGACGAAAACGGCAATTTCCGGCCCTCGGCACCAGCACTTTTGCACAGTTCCAGAGCCCACGACACCAAGAGCATGCTCTGCAGTGTGCCGACAGTGTTTGCAACCATTTCCCAGGTGTGTGGCGCTGGAATTGTGGCGACACCACCGCCTCGAAGAGGGCAACCCCGCTTGCACATAGGCAACTTTGGCCGACAGAAACCTGGTACAGTGCAACCATTAATGACCCCTGCAACATACAACCAATGATAATATCAAACAATATGATGCACCATAAGAAAGTGTAGGGTCTCGGCTAAGAAAGCTAGTTTGTCGGAAGGAAAGCTGGTAAGTGTACGCGACAAAAAACAAGCATTGCGCAGAAGAATAATGACAATATACAGCAATATGATGCATCAGGACAAAGGGTAGGGTCATCCTCACATGCGCGCACACAAACAAACGCACCGACAAACACCATCGCGCGCGCGCGCGTGCGCGCACGCATACCCACCCCTGGCCCGGAAAAGGTGCCGTGTTGAGCCCAGATGCCAGCCAAAGAGCCGCTTTCGGCCCGTCCGACCCCCACTTTTGCTGGGTAACAGACCCGACGGCACCAAGACAACATCGTACTGTATGCATACACTCTCTCCCACAATCTTGGATAGGTGTGGCGCCGGATTTCTGGCGACACGAGGGCCCCCAAGAGCTAAGAAAGCTAGTTTGTCGGAAGGAAAGCTGGTAAGTGTACGCGACAAAAAACAAGCATTGCGCAGAAGAATAATGACAATATACAGCAATATGATGCACCAGGACAAAGGGTAGGGTCATCCTCACATGCGCGCACACAAACAAACGCACCGACAAACACCATCGCCCGCGAGCGTGCGCGCACGCATACCCACCCCCGGCCCGGAAAAGGTGCCGTGTTGAGCCCAGATGCCAGCCAAAGAGCCGCTTTCGGCCCCGTCCGACCCCCACTTTTGCTGGGTAACAGACCCGACGGCACCAAGACAACATCGTACTGTATGCATACACTCTCTCCCACCATCTTGGATAGGTGTGGCGCCGGATTTCTGGCGACACGAGGGCCCCCAAGAGCTAAGAAAGCTAGTTTGTCGGAAGGAAAGCTGGTAAGTGTACGCGACAAAAAACAAACATTGCGCAGAAGAATAATGACAAAATACAGCGATATGATGCAGCAATATGATGGAACGGCGGAAAAGTTCGGGCGACAAGGTCCCGAAAACGGCCTTTGCGTCAGAATGCTTCTAGTTCTTTAGCTCTTATTCATGGGAGGGTGGGTATGCATGCTCGCGTGCGCGCGTTCGCTGGTGTTTGTGTGTGCGGTTTTTTGTGTTTGTGCGTGTAGAGGGGACCCTACAGATTACTGTGGTGCATGATATTGTTATGAAATTATTATTGGATGGTGTTGTAGGGGTGGTTTTTGCGTACACTGTACTCTGTTTCTATTCGACAAACTTGGCTGTGTACAAGCGGGGTTGCCATCTTCCGGGCCGTGGTGTCGCCACAATTCCAGTGCCACACACATGCAAAATGGTTGCCCAGTTTGTCTGCATAGAGTAGAATACGGTCGTAGTGCCCTGGGCTCTGGAACGGCGGAAAAGTTCGGGCGGCAAGGTCCCGAAAACGGCCTTTGCGTCAGAATGCTTCTAGTTCTTTAGCTCTTATTCATGGGAGGATGGGTATGCATGCGCGCGTGCGCAGCGTTCGCTGGTGTTTGTGTGTGCGGTTTTTTGTGTTTGTGCGTGTAGAGGGGACCTACAGATTACTGTGGTGCATGATATTGTTATGAAATTAGTATTGGATGGTGTTGTAGGGGTGGTTTTTGCGTACACTGTACTCTGTTTCTATGCGAGAAACTTGGCTGTGTACAAGCGGGGTTGCCATCTTCCGGGCCGTGGTTGTCGCCACAATTCCATGCCACACACATCCAAAATGGTTGCCCAGTTTGTCTGCATAGAGTAGAATACGGTCGTAGTGCCTGGGCTCTGGAATGGCGGAAAAGTTCGGGCGGCAAGGTCCGGAAAACGGCCTTTGCGTCAGAATGCTTCTAGTTCTTTAGCTCTTATTCAGGGGAGGGTGGGTATGCATGCGCGCTCGCGCGTCGCTGTGTTTGTGTTCGGTTTTTTGTGTTTGTGCGTGTAGAGGGGACCCTACAGATTACTGTGGTGCATGATATTGTTATGAAATTATTATTGGATTGGTGTTGTAGGGGTGGTTTTTGCGTACACTGTACTCTGTTTCTATGCGACAAACTTGGCTGTGTACAAGCGGGGTTGCCATCTTCCGGGCCATGGTGTCGCCACATTCCAGCGCCACAAACAACCAAAATGGTTGCCCAGTTTGTTGCATAGAGTAGAATACGGTCGTAGTGCCCTGGGCTCTGGAACGGCGGAAAAGTTCGGGCTGCAAGGTCCCGAAAACGGCCTTTGCGTCAGATGCTTCTAGTTCTTTAGCTCTTATTCATGGGAGGAGTGGGTATGCATGCGCGCGTGCGCGCGTTCGCTGGTGTTTGTGTGTGCGGTTTTTTGTGTTTGTGCGTGTAGAGGGGTCCCTACAGATTACTGTGGTGCATGATATTGTTATGAAATTATTATGGATGGTGTTGTAGGGTGGTTTTTGCGTACACTGTACTCTGTTTCTATGCGACAAACTTGCTGTGTAAAGCGGGGTTGCCATCTTCCGGGCGTGGTGTGGCCACAATTCCAGCGCCACAACATCCAAATGGTTGCCAGTTTGTCTGCAAGAGTAGAATCGGTCGTAGTGCCCTGGGCTCTGGACGGCGGAAAGTTCGGGCGGCAAGGTCGGAAACGGCCTTTGCGTCAGATGCTTCTAGTTCTTTAGTCTTATTCATGGGGGTGGGTATGCATGCGCGCGTGCGCACGTTCGTGGTTTTGTGTGTGCGGTTTTTTGTGTTGTGCGTGTAGAGGGGACCTACAGATTACTGTGGTGCATGATATTGTTATGAATTATTATTGGATGGTGTTGTAGGGGTGGTTTTTGGTCACTGTACTCTGTTTCTATGCGACAAACTTGGCTGTGTACAAGCGGGGTTGCCATCTTCCGGGCCGTGGTGTCGCCAATTCCAGCGCACACACATCCAAAATGGTTGCCAGTTTGTCTGCATAGAGTAGAATACGGTCGTAGTGCCTGGGCTCTGGAACGGCGGAAAAGTTCGGGCGGCAAGGTCGGAAAACGGCCTTTGCGTCAGAATGCTTCTAGTTCTTTAGCTCTTTTCAGGGAGGGTGGGTATGCATGCGCGCGTGCGCACGTTCGCTGGTGTTTGTGTGTGCGGTTTTTTGTGTTTGTGCGTGTAGAGGGGACCTACAGATTACTGTGGTGCATGATATTGTTAGAAATTATTATGATGGTGTTGTAGGGGTGGTTTTTGCGTACACTGTACTCTGTTTCTATGCGAGAAACTTGGCTGTGTACAAGCGGGGTTGCCATCTTCCGGGCCGTGGTGTCGCCACAATTCCAGCTGCCACACACATCCAAAATGGTTGCCCAGTTTGTCTGCATAGAGTAGAATACGGTCGTAGTGCCCTGGGCTCTGGAACGGCGGAAAAGTTCGGGCGGCAAGGTCCGGAAAACGGCCTTTGCGTCAGAATGCTTCTAGTTCTTTAGCTCTTATTCATGGGAGGATGGGTATGCATGCGCGCGTGCGCACGTTCGCTGGTGTTTGTGTGTGCGGTTTTTTGTGTTTGTGCGTGTAGAGGGGACCTACAGATTACTGTGGTGCATGATATTGTTATGAAATTATTATTGGATGGTGTTGTAGGGGTTGTTTTTGCGTACACTGTACTCTGTTTCTATGCGAGAAACTTGGCTGTGTACAAGCGGGGTTGCCATCTTCCGGGCCGTGGTGTCGCCACAATTCCAGCGCCACACACATCCAAATGGTTGCCCAGTTTGTCTGCATAGAGTAAATACGGTCGTAGTGCCCTGGGCTCTGGAACGGCGGAAAAGTTCGGGCGGCAAGGTCCGGAAAACGGCCTTTGCGTCAGAATGCTTCTAGTTCTTTAGCTCTTATTCAGGGAGGTGGTATGCATGCGCGCGTGCGCGCGTTCGCTGGTGTTTGTGTGTGCGGTTTTTTGTGTTTGTGCGTGTAGAGGGGACCCTACAGATTACTGTGGTGCAGATATTGTTTGAAATTATTATTGGATGTGTTGTAGGGGTGGTTTTTGCGTACACTGTACTCTGTTTCTATGCGACAAACTTGGCTGTACAAGCGGGGTTGCCATCTTCGGCCGTGGGTCGCCACAATTCCAGTGCCACCACATCCAAATGGTTGCCCAGTTTGTCTGCATAGAGTAGAATACGGTCGTAGTGCCCTGGGCTCTGGAACGGCGGAAAAGTTCGGGCGGCAAGTCCGGAAAACGGCCTTTGCGTCAGAATGCTTCTAGTTCTTTAGCTCTTATTCAGGGAGGGTGGGTATGCATGCGCGCGTGCGCGCGTTCGCTGGTGTTTGTGTGTGCGGTTTTTTGTGTTTGTGCGTGTAGAGGGGACCCTACAGATTACTGTGGTGCATGATATTGTATGAAATTATTATTGGATGGTGTTGTGGGTGGTTTTTGCGTACACTGTACTCTGTTTCTATGCGACAAACTTGGCTGTACAAGCGGGGTTGCCATCTTCCGGGCCGTGGGTCGCCACATCAGTGCCACACACATCCAAAATGGTTGCCCAGTTTGTCTGCATAGAGTAGAATAGGTCGTAGTGCCTGGGCTCTGAACGGCGGAAAAGTTCGGGCGGCAAGGTCCGGAAACGGCCTTTGCGTCAGAAGCTCTAGTTCTTTACTCTTATCAGGGGAGGGTGGGTATGCTGCGCGCGTGCGCGCGTTCGCTGGTGTTGTGTGTGCGGTTTTTGTTTTGTGCGTGTAGAGGGACCCTACAGATTACTGTGGTGCAGAATTGTTATGAAATTATTATTGATGGTGTTGTAGGGGTGGTTTTTGCGTACACTGTACTCTTTTCTATGCGACAAACTTGGCTGTACAAGCGGGGTTGCCATCTTCCGGGCTGGTGTGGTGCATGATATTGTTATGAAATTATTATTGGATGGTGTTGTAGGGGTGGTTTTTGCGTACACTGTACTCTGTTTCTATGCGAGAAACTTGGCTGTGTACAAGCGGGGTTGCCATCTTCCGGGCCGTGGTGTCGCCACAATTCCAGTGCCACACACATCCAAATGGTTGCCCAGTTTGTCTGCATAGAGTAGAATACGGTCGTAGTGCCCTGGGCTCTGGAACGGCGGAAAAGTTCGGGCGGCAAGGTCCGGAAAACGGCCTTTGCGTCAGAATGCTTCTAGTTCTTTAGCTCTTATTCAGGGAGGGTGGGTATGCATGCGCGCGTGCGCGCGTTCGCTGGTGTTTGTGTGTGCGGTTTTTTGTGTTTGTGCGTGTAGAGGGGACCCTACAGATTACTGTGGTGCATGATATTGTTATGAAATTATTTTGGATGGTGTTGTAGGGGTGGTTTTTTGCGTACACTGTACTCTGTTTCTATGCGACAAACTTGGCTGTGTACAAGCGGGGTTGCCATCTTCCGGGCCGTGGTGTCGCCACAATTCCAGTGCCACACACATCCAAAATGGTTGCCCAGTTTGTCTGCATAGAGTAGAATACGGTCGTAGTGCCCTGGGCTCTGGAACGGCGGAAAAGTTCGGGCGGCAAGGTCCGGAAAACGGCCTTTGCGTCAGAATGCTTCTAGTTCTTTAGCTCTTATTCATGGGAGGGTGGGTATGCATGCGCGCGTGCGCGCGTTCGCTGGTGTTTGTGTGTGCGGTTTTTTGTGTTTGTGCGTGTAGAGGGGACCCTACAGATTACTGTGGTGCATGATATTGTTATGAAATTATTATTGGATGGTGTTTGTAGGGGTGGTTTTTGCGTACACTGTACTCTGTTTCTATGCGACAAACTTGGCTCGTGTACAAGCGGGGTTGCCATCTTCCGGGCCGTGGTGTCGCCACAATTCCAGTGCCACACACATCCAAAATGGTTGCCCAGTTTGTCTGCATAGAGTAGAATACGGTCGTAGTGCCCTGGGCTCTGGAACGGCGGAAAAGTTCGGGCGGCAAGGTCCGGAAAACGGCCTTTGCGTCAGAATGCTTCTAGTTCTTTAGCTCTTATTCAGGGAGGGTGGGTATGCATGCGCGCGTGCGCGCGTTCGCTGGTGTTTGTGTGTGCGGTTTTTTGTGTTTGTGCGTGTAGAGGGGACCCTACAGATACTGTGGTGCATGATATTGTTATGAAATTATTATGGATGGTGTTGTAGGGGTGGTTTTTGCGTACACTGTACTCTGTTTCTATGCGACAAACTTGGCTGTGTACAAGCGGGGTTGCCATCTTCCGGGCCGTGGTGTCGCCACAATTCCAGTGCCACACACATCCCAAAATGGTTGCCCAGTTTGTCTGCATAGAGTAGAATACGGTCGTAGTGCCCTGGGCTCTGGAACGGCGGAAAAGTTCGGGCGGCAAGGTCCGGAAAACGGCCTTTGCGTCAGAATGCTTCTAGTTCTTTAGCTCTTATTCATGGGAGGGTGGGTTATGCATGCGCGCGTGCGCGCGTTCGCTGGTGTTTGTGTGTGCGGTTTTTTGTGTTTGTGCGTGTAGAGGGGACCCTACAGATTACTGTGGTGCATGATATTGTTATGAAATTATTATTGGATGGTGTTGTAGGGTGGTTTTTGCGTACACTGTACTCTGTTTCTATGCGACAAACTTGGCTCGTACAAGCGGGGTTGCCATCTTCCGGGCCGTGGTGTCGCCACAATTCCAGTGCCACACACATCCAAATGGTTGCCCAGTTTGTCTGCATAGAGTAGAATACGGTCGTAGTGCCCTGGGCTCTGGAACGGCGGAAAAGTTCGGGCGGCAAGGTCCGGAAAACGGCCTTTGCGTCAGAATGCTTCTAGTTCTTTAGCTCTTATTCATGGGAGGGTGGGTTATGCATGCGCGCGTGCGCGCGTTCGCTGGTGTTTGTGTGTGCGGTTTTTTGTGTTTGTGCGTGTAGAGGGGACCCTACAGACTACTGTGGTGCATGATATTGTTATGAAATTATTATGGATGGTGTTGTAGGGGTGGTTTTTGCGTACACTGTACTCTGTTTCTATGCGACAAACTTGGCTGTGTACAAGCGGGGTTGCCATCTTCCGGGCCGTGGTGTCGCCACAATTCCAGTGCCACACACATCCAAAATGGTTGCCCAGTTTGTCTGCATAGAGTAGAATACGGTCGTAGTGCCCTGGGCTCTGGAACGGCGGAAAAGTTCGGGCGGCAAGGTCCGGAAAACGGCCTTTGCGTCAGAATGCTTCTAGTTCTTTAGCTCTTATTCATGGGAGGGTGGGTTATGCATGCGCGCGTGCGCGCGTTCGCTGGTGTTTGTGTGTGCGGTTTTTTGTGTTTGTGCGTGTAGAGGGGACCCTACAGATTACTGTGGTGCATGATATTGTTATGAAATTATTATGGGATGGTGTTGTAGGGGTGTTTTGCGTACACTGTACTCTGTTTCTATGCGACAAACTTGGCTGTGTACAAGCGGGGTTGCCATCTTCCGGGCCGTGGTGTCGCCACAATTCCAGTGCCACACACATCCCAAATGGTTGCCCAGTTTGTCTGCATAGAGTAGAATACGGTCGTAGTGCCCTGGGCTCTGGAACGGCGGAAAAGTTCGGGCGGCAAGGTCCGGAA
>JASPKP010009741.1:0-5000 GCA_030674155.1 Stramonita haemastoma
GGGGGGGGGGTATCCAAAAAACGCATGCAATAAACAGTATAATAACAGATTGTTTTACCAAATAAACCCCTCCCCCTCGCAAATATAAAAAAACCGAAAGGTCCATAACCAACTAGACTATAAAACCAAAATAATATCAATATGATAGTGCTATTAATCCAATCATTACTAGCAATATAAAAAAACCCACAACGTTCATGATTAAACCTATTGACCTGGACGAGAGAAAATGCATAAAAAAAATTCACACTATGTAGCAATCAGGTCAACATAAATTGGTGGTCTAGAGGTAACGCGCCTGTTTAGAAAGCGAAAAGTCCGGGTCGGAGTGTGCGCTGGTTCGAATCCCGTTTGAGCCTAAAAACTTTTCCCCCATCCATTAGATCATGAGTGGTGGTCTGAGTGCTAGTCTTTCGGATGAGACGATAAACCGAGGTCCCGTGTGTTACACATCATTATTTAGCGCACGGTAAAAGAACCCACGGCAACAAGAGGGTTGTCCCTGGCAAAATTCTGTAGAGAAAAGCCACTGTGATAGGGAAACAAATACAATTGTAGACAGGAATCCCCACTCGGGATGAGTGAGACAGAGTGTACGTTCTGGCTGACGCCCCCCCCCCCCCCCCCCCCCCGCCCCCCCGCCCCCCCAAAGGACGGTTAAGTTGAGAAACGCACATCTATTTATTTATTTTATTCTTTTATATCAAGGATAATGGGATAAGCACTCTTATGTTGTTGTTTTTATACATCCAGTCTCCGTGTGTATGGAGTTTTGTAAATGTTATCTGTTCCCACCGGCACACGATGGCCTACTCTTACGAAAAGCGGAGCAGGATTTAACGTGTGCGCAAAGATGTTCTGCGTGCGTTCGCACACGGGGCCTCGGTTTAAAGTCTCATCCGAAGGACTTTTGGGGGGAGAGTAGAGTCAGCACTGATGTTAACTCCAGGAGAAAAATCTCCTCCAACGAGAATCGAACTTGGGTCGTCAAATTGCCAGCGCAATGTGAGTGAGTGCCCGCGTTCAGGCTGGCTCCCAGGATGGTTAAGTTGAGGAACACACAACATCAACATCAACATCAACATAATAATAATAATAATAATAATAATAATAATAATAATAATAATAATAATACATGGAATTTGTATAGCGCTATCTCTTGTAAAAACAAATCAAAGCGCTTTCATTCGACTTAAACAACACACAATCAACAACTATTTACAGTTTTAACAAATTCAAATATACACACACACAACACGCACGCACGCATGCACGCAGCACGCCCGCGCGCACACACACCTACAAACGTTAAGCACTTTGGCAGGTGGATGTTGAAGGCAGGGACAGGTAAGAGATGGAAGCGGAAGGAGAAAAACTTAGGTTTGAAATAAGTGTGTCTTGAGGTTGGATTTAAAAGTGTCATAAGTAGGCTTTTGCCGGAGGGAGAGAGGAAGGTCGTTCCAGATCGATGGACCAGAAACAGAGAAAGAGCGGCGGCCAACGGTAGATAGGTTGAATCTGGGTATTCTTAAAGACAAAGTATCTGCCGAGGAGCGGAGGGAGCGAGAAGGTGTGTACAAGTGAAGACATTCACAGAGGTAGGAGGGTGCAGTATTGTGGAGACATTTGTAACAGAGGGTATTGATCTTGTAGTTTACTCTCTGTGGTAGGGCAGCCAATGGAGAGATTGCAAGAGAGGGGTAATGTGCTCGGATTTTTTTCTTTCTGAGGACCAGGCGAGCTGCAGAGTTTTGTGTACGTTGAAGGGAGTGGATGGATGATGCTGGCAGACCAGCCAAAAGAGAATTGCAATAGTCCAGACGTGAGAGAATAAGAGAAGTGACAAGTTTGGATGTTGCATCAGTGGGCAGGTACTTACGAATTGCGCTAATACGCCGTAGTTGATAGTAGCATGACTGACAGGTTTGGGTAATGAATTTTTGCATGGAGAGAGTGTTGTCCACAACGACTCCTAGATACTTCACAGAAGTGGATAGCGGAACTGACGTATTGCCGAATTCTATTGAAGTTGTTGGAACGGAGGAGAGTTTGTGTTTGGTGCCTACGAGCATGGCTTCGGTTTTATCTGCATTTAGTTGTAATTTGTTTTGTATCATCCAGTGTTGGATATCTTGAAGGCAGTTGGTCATATTTGTCAAAAGAGAAGGAAGATTTTCAGGTGTGTCACTGCTTTGAATCTGCGAGTCATCAGCATAAAAGTGATAATTGATATGATGACGGTCTATTATATGTGACAATGGAGCAGTATAGAGGGTAAAAAGAAGAGGGCCCAGAACTGATCCCTGAGGGACACCGCATTCAGTATGGCAGGTGCTGATTGAATCTTGTTTACTGCAACAGTATGGACTCGGTCTGCTAGGTATGAGGTGAACCAGGAGAGGGCTGTGCCTTTAATGCCAAACATGTTTTGGAGACGGGAGAGAAGAATTGAATGGTCTATAGTGTCAAAGGCAGCAGATAAGTCGAGGAGAGTAAGAAGGGAGATTTTCTCTGAGTCGGAAGCATGGAGAAGTATGTTTAGAGTATGAACCAGGGTGGTTTCAGTGCTGTGGTTGACGCGATAGGCAGACTGAAAAGGGGAAAGAGACTATTGGAAAGAAGATGGCTGTTGAGTTGTTTCAGAACAACTTTTTCAAGGACTTTAGAGATAAAAGGCAGATTAGAAACAGGTCTATAGTTCTTCAGGATGTTAGGATCGAGGTCGTGCTTTTTGAGTAGAGGTGTGACTATCGCAGTTTTGAGAGCTGATGGAAAATTTCCAGAAAGAAGAGATGAGTTTACTATTTTTGTGATGATAGGTATAAAATGTGGAATGCACTGAATGAAAAGAGAAGCAGGTACAGGATCGAGGTCGCATGATTTTATTGTCATTTCTTTCAGAATGTTCTTGATTTCTTTCTCGCTTGTTGGGTGAAAGACAAGGAGAGGAGTGCCAGTGAATTGGGGATCAGGAGGCGCAGGTTGGAAAGAAGTCTGATCCAGTTTGGAGCGGATGTTGCGGACTTTGTCAGAGAAAAATGAGGAGAATATATCAGGAAGTTCAGAGTGGCTGTGGACAGTAGGCAGAGGGCTAGCCTTTGCAGATCCGAGGAGAGTTGAGGTGAGGGAAAAAAGAGATTTCATGGACGTGGCATCAAGAACTTGAGCAGAGTAATAGTTTGTCTTCGCTGAGTGGATTAAGGTTTTGACTTTGTTTATTTGTTTGTGGAAGAGCTGTTTGTTGATTTCTGTTTTTGTTTTTCGCCATTTTCGCTCAAGTTGTCGGCGTTTGCGCTTTGCAACCAGTATGTCATGGGTATACCATGGGGCACAGGGCCTATCAGGCAGAATAACATCAGTGGGAGGTGCGTGCTCATCGAGCAGTTGGCTTAAAACAGTATTGTAATGTTCAGAAGGGTCAGTATGTTCAGGGGATTGCGATAGGTGTTTGGCAGCTTGAGAAGAGAAAGTTTGAATGTCAATTGCCTTGAGATTACGATGGGTGACGCGCTTTTTCTTTTTGATAGGCCTAGTGATGTTAAGAGAGAAGAGAATGGCGGAATGATCGGAAAGCAGTTCATTAGTGACGGACACAGATGTGACGAGATTAAGTGAAAGATCAGTAATGAGCCAGTCTAAGATGTGACCTGACCTGTGTGTTGACTCGATGACCAGCTGGGAAAGAGAGTGGTTAGACAGAGAAAGAGAAAGACGCTTGACATCAGGACAGGACTGGTTGTCAAAGTGAAAGTTGAAGTCGCGGAGAATGATAAGTTTCTTTGGAGAGAGGCTGTAATGATCCAGGAGTGACTGGAACTCTTGATGAAAAAGGGAAGATGTCAGGTTGTTTTTACGGCTAGGAGGTGGGCGGTACAGACAGCAGAAAGTGATAGAGTGATAGAGTGGCCGGGTAAGCTGAGGTTGACTTCACAGACTTCAAAGGATGCAGGTGAGAAAGGGAGGGAGTGACAGAAAGAAAGAGCTGGGTGCAGAGTGTCTTTGTAGGTGATGGCAATGCCACCTCCACGAGAGAGTCTAGGGAAAGAACGAGTTTTATAGCCTGGTGGTGTCAGCTGTTTGAAGTGCTATCGGAGAAATCTGGAAAGGACTATAACTCGACTATAACAAACAAAAACAAAGCCTTGCGGGTGAAAACCAAAGGAGATGCCAAAGAATAGAGAACATAGCTATACCCACTCCCTCCCCCCCCCCCACCTCCCCCCAAAAAGTCTGCCTTCGGGTATAGGGGGAAGGGATAACATCAAAGACAATTAATACCAAAAACGCCATGACCGGAAATTTTTGAAAAGTGTGAGGCAGGTACCCACTTATTGCTCTCTGCAATCTGATGGGATCTGATTTAAAGGAAAACAGACGCTGTTGGGACCGCCATCTTTACCCCGGATTTGACCCTTAAGAGGCTTTATCACGGCTTTGTCCAAAGTGCCTTGCGGGCAAGAGAGTGAGTTTCATCTCATCTCGTTGCTTCTACAATATGTAACAGTTTTGGGGTGGCCCCAGGTGCCGAAGCGTGGGACCTCCGACTTTCTGGCTTCTGACCACAGTCCTGATATCGGAGAAATCTGGAAAGGACTATAACTCGACTATAACAAACAAAAACAAAGCCTTGCGGGTGAAAACGAAAGGAGATGCCAAAGAATAGAGAACATAGCTATACCCACTCCCTCCCCCCCCCCCCCCACCTCCCCCCAAAAAGTCTGCCTTCGGGTACAGGGGGAAGGGATATATAGCCTAGTGGTCAGAACATTGCGCTCGCAATTTGACGACCCGAGTTCGATTCCCCGTTCGAGAGGAATTTTTCCCCTGGAGTTAACATCGGTGCTGATTCCACTCTCCCCAAAAAGTCCTTCGGGTGAGACTATAAACTGTTGCCCCGTGTGCGAAAGCACGCAGAACGTCTTACGCACACGTTAAATCCTGTTCCGCTTTTCGTATGAGTAGGCCATCGTGTGCCGGTGGGAACAGATGACAAGATTGAC